>VUQH01040628.1:29498-44388 GCA_015106775.1 Etroplus canarensis
AACTGAAGAAAGGAAAAAAAAAAAAAAAAATGGGGGAAAGCTTAGTTTGTTTCTGACGGCAGTGATGTGTCGTGCCAGTGCAGAAACGCTGTACATCGGCAGGGTAAAACTCTCGGCTCTTCCTTGACTTGCTGCATATTTCCATGAGTCAAGGGAGGTGACCTTTTGTTCCCAAACACAAACTCTGAGAACAGGCAGCACATGTACACAGATGTGGACATACTGCATGAGAAACTCGCTGGTATTCAAAAGCCATGTTCGCATACCTCAAGTAGTCGATTTTATGTTCTGATATAATGCTCATGTTGTTTCCTTCTGGAACTCACTGGGTGTTTTAATTATTTAATGATTATATTAAACTCTGGAAGGCCAGAGAGGAATTATATATGCAGACCTCTACATTTGTTCATTTGCTCATGACAAATTTGTGGATTAAAAAAAATCCTAATAACTTAATAACAAACAAATTGGATCTAATTTAGTTTTTGAAATGACTGAATATTTGAAAATCACTTCAGGCACTTCAGGATCTAACATTAATTTCAAATAAAGCATGATTAAAAACAGTACATTCATATAAATTTAATGTCAGCATTTTTATGTTATTTTTTAATGCTGTTATTCCAGACAACAGACTAAACAGGAAGGCAGGGAGAGAGATGTAATAAAGGTCCCAAAGAAGAACAGGATACTGGAAAACAAGAGTGTACCTCATTCACTCCAATAAACGCTGCGTCCTACATGTTTTTTATACTTGGGAAAAACAAAACACATCCAAGCTTCCAAGTACCTGGATGTTTCAATTCTGGGATCCACAGAGCATGCTAAGTAAAGATAAATAAGAAAAAATAAAATAAACTTCAAGCTTTTCCACACTCGTAAAATGGTTTGGGACCAAGTAAGGGCACACCTATTCAATATGTGGATCAAATATTGGACTAGTACAACACTATATGGGCCACATTTCTTAATCATTCAGTCTCAGTGCCGCTGGTGTATAAAACCAAACATCCAGCCATGCAGTCTGTCTTCTACAAACATTTGTGAACGAATGGGTCAGTGAATGTGAGCTGTTACTGTAATAGGATGGCACCATATCAACAAGTCGGTGGGTGAAATTTCTTTCCCGGATATTCCATGATCAACTGTAAGTGGTATTGTTGCAAAGGGGAAGTTAAGAACCACAGCAACTCAAACAGACCACTAAAAAAATTACACAGCGGGGTTGCCGAGTGCTGAGGAACATAGTGCACAGAAGTCAACAAAGATCTGCTGACTCAGTCACTGCAGAGCACCAAACCGCCTCTGGCATTAACATCAGCACAAAAACTGTGTGCTGGGAGCTTCGTGGCATGAGCTGAGTAGCTGCATGCAAGCCTTACACCACCAAGCGTCAGTTGAAGTAGTGTAAAGCACGCCGGCACTGGACTTTGGAGCAGCAGAAACATGTTCTGTGGAGGGACAAATCGCACGTTTCTGTCCTTCGGTCTGATGGATGAGTCTGGGTTTGGTGAATGACAGGAGAAAAATACCTGCCTGACTGCATTGTAAGAGGGATAATGCTACGGGGCTGTTCTTCTAGGGTTGACCTGGGCCCCTTAGTGCCAGTGAAGGGAAATCTTAATGCTTCAGCTTTCAAAGCATTGTAGACAATTCTGTGCTTCCAATTTTGTGGGAACAGTTTGAGGAAGGCCCTTTTCAATCCAGCATGACTGTGAAACTTTGCACAAAGAAGATCCATTAAGGCATGGCTGGATGAGTTTGGTGTGGAATAACTTGACGGGCCCAGACAGAACTAGAATCAAGATTGTGTGCCAAGCCATCTTTTCCAAGCTACCAACTTGTCCCACAGACACAGCCCAAATCTATCTATCTGAAAACCTGACTAGCTCAAAAAGCAAATGCAGGGTAATTATGTGAGCACAAAAACCCAGACGCTGTTGTTACTCCAACTTTAAAATGCATTGCCAAATAAAAGTAATGTAACTGCTAATATACAGTTGAAACCAGAATTTTACATACACTGTGTAAAAAGACACAAAAAAATTCTCACTATCTGAAATTAAATCAGACTAAACTTCTCATGTTTTAGGTCAGTTATGATTGCCAAAATTATTTCTATTTGCTAAATGCTGCAATAATGAGAGAGATAGTATTTTAGAGAGCTTTTTATTACTCTCTTTTCTTGCCCTTTTGTGCATAGCACTCACCCTATTTTATTTAGTTATATATATTTAGTTATTTGTTTTTTTATTTTTTATTACTTTACTTTATATATTTCAATTTTAGTGAAAGGAACTCACAAAGCAAGAATTTCATTGCTCAGTGTAACCACTGTGTTTTTGTTGTGTATATGACAATAAACTTCTTGAATCTTGAAAAATGTATAGTTACTGGGCACATGTGTTTGGCCTCAGATGTGGGTTGACCCTGATGTTCACAGTATCTACATTTGCTCATGTTCTCAGTTATATTTGCAAAGCATCATGCAGCAGGGATTTGAATTTACACATTGACTATTCCTCTCAGCCTCTCCATCTTTAATAAACAACCCTCTACATGAAGGGCTCTCTCCTCCAATCTGACTTTCAGTGACCCTTAATGCTCTACAACATGCTGCCTTTCACTTGCATGTTATGAAATATTTATAGAGCCTCCACCGGGTGCAGTACAGAGTAGAGTTGGACGGATAATTGTTCTATGAGTTGACCTCAGTGTGCTGCCATCATCATCTTCTTTCGTTATCTGCCATCAGAGTTTACCACAGACCCTACAACAGCATGATAAACTGAAAAAATTTGGTGCGTGGGTCCATAGACCTCTGATTCTTTTTAATAAGTTTCAAATTTGCACTTTCAGCACTTGTGGTCAACTTTGGTGGCGTGTTTACATGCATAGCTTTAAAAAAAAAAAACAAAACAATCATTGTTAGTTTTCTTGGACTAAGCTGAGTTCAAAGCATTCTGTAATCTCAGTTTCTCCCAGCAACCCTTACAAACAAGCCATACTTGTTCAGTCTTTTTTTAATTCTAGTCTCATGAGCTTCAATATTCCACGTGTTAACCAAAGCCTGTAGAGTCTAAAGCTACATTCCCACTGCAGGTCAATTCTGATTTCTTGCTGAGATCCAATTTTTTGGTTCACATTATAATTTAAATGCGACCGCCATCAGACTGAAGTGTGAACAGTCTACGGCCCTAGTGACGCGCATGCACAGAGGAAGTCGTGACATCACATGCAGCACGCTGTGTTTACGGAAGCAAATATGGATGCTACACATATCAGCATGTGAGTAAAACCTGACTTTCTTTCCATTGACTTGCTCCATCACCGCTGTCTGTCATGCTTCTTTTGTCCATTGTTTATATTTGACCTTGCTGCGTCTTGCCTCCTCTGGTGCAGAATTATAATGTCTGCCTCACTTCAATGAGGTAAAAGTTGAATGCAATGTGACATGACCGTTCAGACTGAGGCCGCTTTGAAAATCATTGGATATATCTAATTTGGGACCACATATGAAAGTGGCCTGAATCCAATTTGAAAAAATCTGATTTTTGCTGTTCAGACTGTCATAAAAAATTAGACGTGGGTCACATATGAGTAGAAAATCGGATTATGGACATTTTTGCCTGCAGTGTGAATATAGCCTAAGATATCATGATTTCTTTAAGCATGAGACAGTTTGACCTGAGGGTGAATTTGCTGGGAAGACCACTCCTGCCAAGATTGTGGGTTAGGATTAGGTCAAAGTTGGAATTAGAGTGAGGGGACTACCAAAACTTCTGCTTTTATAAAGTGACCACACTTGCTAATTATCAATTAATCAAGTGCATTTAATTAGCAGCACTTGGCTGCTACTTATCCTCTTAATTCCTATGGTGGCAGCAAGGGACTCCATTCAGTTCTGTGAAAACTCACATGACTGCATGATATTGCAGATAATCTAGTGCCACCTTGTTAACTAATTAATGGAAAGACCAGTAGCATTACAATTATCCCAGCATAAATGGAATTTGCATTCACAATAGAAAGTTGAAGAGTTCATGCAGCTTTGAAAAGGGTAGGTGGGTGCATTCTCACCAGTCATTGACAAGTAAATTGAATGATGCTGACATGGCAAGAATCATCAAAGCAGAAGCAGAAATTTTCACTTAAGGACAATTGGAATCCCTAAGAGTTCATCCTACAAACCAAAAATCTGATGTTTTTTACTTTACACACAGTCTTTCTCTTACCATCATCAATGAGAATACACAAATTTTACAGGAATAATTTATTAATTTTCTCTTGTTATCATAAGATTAGTTACACATTCAAATCTGTTTTCTAAGTTTTATGTATAAATCTACTTCAGCACACTTGTACTGACCACTGGCAAACAGTTGATGTGTTTTCTCTCCTGACTGCCTTAATCAATTTTTTATTATCCTCAGCAATTAGGGTACCTCACAATGATCGATGTTTCCAATAACCCTCTGCTATTTTTTTAAGTTTGGAGGGTTGTCTATATTCTGTCTTTTTCCCGCTCTCTCTCTATTCTCATAGTTATGTGATTTGCAAGTATTTAACACAAATCCACAGCAAAATGAAACTACTATACTATATTCTCTCTGCTGTATTTAAGCTGAATATGAGCAGCACTCATCTGGCCCTACTTGGATATTAAAACAAAAGAAAAGTATTTTATGATTATACGCCTAAATGCAGACCATTTGTTTCAGGTCCCAGAAACAGGCTGCTGATAAATGCCAGTTTATGAAAAGCATCAATTTCACCTTAACTTCATGTCCTTGGTATCCAAGTTGCTGTGAACACCTAAAAATAAGAAAATTGACCAAAGAGCTGCTGAATGTTCACACTAGTCCTCATTTGCATGATGACTTTTGGAGCGTGAAAACAACACGTCTTTCATTTTCAGTTTGTTTAGATGATAAAAATGAACTGGAATTAAAGAGCAGAGCATTTGTAATTATCTACTTTGCAGATGATCTTTATTTGAGATATGAAATTTTAAAAAAAGGACTGTAAAACTACGAACTGACAATTCAAATCACATGCATCTGCAAAAGCACCTAGGTACATGCTGCACAATGAAAATGTCCACACCATCACAGAAAAAAATGCATGGGCTGAACCATCTTATGAATTAATAATGACCATCTAGTGGTGTCAGAATCATCAGGCGATTACATTACAAATCCATTTCTCAAACCACGTAATTCCCTGTGGGCAATGAAGAAAGAATTCAAGAGCTACAGTGGGAATGAGAAGAAAATGGGTTTATATGAAGATGTACCAATTACACTTTACGTTCTTTAAGCATTCCGTTATTAGAATTTGGGAAATCTTTCACTCCTTTTTGAATATGTGGCAATGTACACAAATCATGTCCAAATTTATCATACCAGGAATATAACAACAAACAAGAAACATGTATATGTGAGTGGACTGTGTGTGTTTCACACTCTATTTCTGTGTGGCTGATAAACACTGAGGTAAATTTTGAACACGGTTGAGTTTTCCTGGTATGAAAAAGATTGAGTCAAAGATATTCATGTCTGGCTGTTCCTAGGCCAGTCACTGTTATCATGCAATTTATAGTTCACTATTTTCAAGATGAAAACCAAACCCACAAACAATTTATGTTACATACATGCATGCTTGTGTCTGATCTAACATTTTACCATTAAACACAGGGTAGAGCTGAATGGAATAAATATACACTTCACTCTCCAGCGGCAAAAGTTTTACTGTGTCTATATGAAATGTTACTTGTATTGCTCTATTCATTTTCAGTGCCACATACCATATATGTAACACTGACATACACTAGTGGTGTGGTTCTTCAAAAATATACTACTCTGTACAGTATACAAGGAGGGCCAAAAAAAGATAAGTTTTTTTTGCAGTTGGCTGTGATCCACCACAGTGAATTACTAATCCCCCTCCCTTACTCTTTTGCTGTATTCCAGTGCTTGAGGCAGTGGAAGATAATGGTTCTCCTCTACCCACCTGCACTTTGAAGGCTTGCTTCCCCACTTCTAGATGCCTCTGATTCATTTAAGTGACGTCTCCTTGATTATACTGGATAAATATTTGGCTTTTTTTTTTTTTCTTTTCCCCTTGAGGCAAGCCGACAAACTTTGGTCATTACCATAATAAGGTAAATTAGACTATAAAGTGTTGCATTGCTTCAACAGCCGCTCTGAAGAAAACTAAAACTGCTGACAGTGGCAGAACCTGTTGGCAGATCTTCAGTGAGAGAAAACGTGTTTGTAATTGCCTCTGCTACAACACACTCTCCTTTTGAAATATAGACTCCACTTGACTCCTGTAAGCAGAGTCGATCCATGCAGTTTTGTTTTGTTCTTTGATGAGAAAGTGGTTGGTGAGTGGGGTGTGTTGTGAAAAGGAGAGTTAAGCTAAATATCTCTGTCTTAGGAATAGTGATTTTAACAAGCTTAGAATGTGTGCATTTATATTTTTGTACATATGCGCCATTCAGCCACAACATTAAAACCCCTCACAGGTGTAACACTGATCATCTTGACACAAACCTTGAGACCTGGCATTCATGTGGGTGCTACTTTGTCATGTATCACCTACGTAAATATTGCTGTAAATGTAGCACATCCCTCACTGCAACAGAATTCCCCAATAGCAGTGGCCTTTCCCATCAGGGCCAGAATCCCTGTCATAATCATACTGCAAAACACGCGTAAAAAGGCTAAAAAATATGCAAAGAATCTACAGTGTTGATCCTGATCTTCCTGCTCCCCAGATTCCATTTGAAATACTCAGACCTAGACATCCAGCAAACACACTTAGATCCTGTGTCCATGCTCCCAGCTGATGAGCAGGCCAGAGTGTACCCTGCCTCTCACCCTATGACAGCCGAACTGGATAAGCAGTTAAGAAAATGGATGGATGGATGGATATGCAAAAACATGTGCAGTAGCATTGGCTGTGTTTAGTAAGAAACCTAAATTAACAAGCATACATGTACCAAACCTAGTTTTCTATTACATCATGGTTTTTTCTTTAAATAATTTGGAAAATGTGTTAATTCATATTATGATCATGCCCACTCAAGAAGATGAAATTATTTCATAACAGGACATAATGACAAAACTCACTTCATTACAATAAAAGAATTGCATTGAAGAATTGTCATTATTATTTCTACTACATAATGTCAAGTAAAAATGAAGACTCTGTGCAACAAAAGTAAAATTTCACACACAGCAAATACATGTCAGTGTGATTTTCATTTAGACCCAGACAAATCCAGATAGCAATACCTCCAGAGAAAATAACAAATTTCACCCCATACCATGCGCTGTTAAGCTGCACTGCTACCCTCTCTTTTAGGCCTCACTTTGCAGACCTCTCAGGGTTCTGACTCTTAACATCCTGCTGATGGAGGCAAAGTGATCCTGGTCTGACTGCAGGCAGCTTGGCCATTGAGCCGAGGCTGATGACTCACATCTGCTTCTTTGTCTCCCAGAAGCAGTTCAAAACCTGTATTTTCTTAACATTTCAGATCTGAACTCCACACCTGGTGGCCAAGTGAAGGTAAGAGTTTACTGTATATGATGTTTGATATTGCTGTAAATGAAGATAACAAGGGTATATGATCCACAAAAGTTCAACAGAGAGACTTCTGCGAGCAGGAAGGAAGTTTCTGAGGATAGCTGCACAATGCCCTGTCTAAATCATTTTAGCCTTGTAAAGTATTTCCTTTGTTTCTAATTGTAATCAGCTACACATTTGTGACCTACACTTTATCATACAGTTTGCTATTATGCTGTAGTGTAGTTCTTTGTGTGAAGTAGCATGTCCATTAGGAGGATTTTGTTTTCCACCCAACAGGGCATTATAATAGACATTTAATAAAATAAATATAAATTTTAATTTTGCCATCAATTTCAAACAGTGCTTACAGGTAAGAACAAAATCATTATTCTATTGCATCTTGCTTGTTTTCAGCTTCTATTACCTTTACATTAAAATAGATTGATATATAATATTAATATATTTTATTCTGTTCACACTTCAAATTCTTTCAGAAATAATGTAATGAGCAACAGAAAGCTGGACTTTCTTTTAAATGAAAAATTCATGTCACTTTTTCAATGGGAAGGTCCTTCATTACATATTCTTGTCAAGGTGTGTGGAATATAGGAGTGAGGACCCAAACACAGGGCACAGGAGGTAGATAAAAGGCAAGCCTTTAATATGGGCTGGAAAAAAATGAATCCAAAATAACAAAGTCCAGAAAATGAATTAACAATAATCCAAAACATGGGGAACAAGGATTACCACAAGACTACACACAAAGAGCATAACAGACTCTAGTATGTGCTTTGAATAAGAGAAAGACAGGACTATTTGTACAGAGGGTTGATTAGGGACCAATAGCAGGGTAAAGAGACACAGAAGAAAGCAATAACAGACACACCTGAAGACAATGAGGGAATTCAAAGAGAGAGTGACATGATACAAAGCTAAGGACCCACAAAAAACAAACCTTCAACATAAATAAAGCGACAAGAACACTCACATTAAAATGAAGGCGGAGGAACACTGCAGGACAAAGACATAAAATAAAAAGGCAGGACAAAGGACAGAACAATTAGGAAAACACTGACGGAACTAAACACATGAGGCATTCCAAACTTAAAAAAGAAACTGAAGCTAAAAGATTTTAAAACTGTGATGTTGAGGCAGATGGCTACCCCTCCCTGAGCCTGGTTCTGCCGGAGGGCTCTTCCTGTTAAAAGGGAGTTTTTCCTTCCCACCGTTGCCGAGTGCTTGCTCATAGGGGATCATCGGATTGTTGGGGTTTTCTCTTTGACGCTGTAGTATCTTTACCCTACAGTGTGAAGTGCCTCGAGGCAACTTGTGTTGTGAATTGGCACTATATAAATAAAACTGAATTGATTTAAACATTAAATAGTAAACTGGCATCCTCAGCTTTATTACAACTAGACAGGAACCAGAATAATAAGACTAAAACTTAATATTCAAGGGCAACAATGAAATCATGAATCCAAAGACAGGATCACAAAACAAAAACCTTTTACAGGGGAAATCTGTAGAAAAAAAAATAGAAATCAAAGACTGATTAAATTTACAAGGAATCAAACTTACTATTAAATTAAATGAAGAAACTTCAAACATTGAAACACTAAAACCCCAACAAAACCAAAACTCAAATACATGCTAAACACAAAACCCCTTGGATCAAAATCACAGAGCTTTTATTCTGAAATAAAAGACTGAAAAAGAACCAACCAAAACATTCAATTTATAAATAGATCCCACTTTTTTTCTTAAGAAAAATGAATAAAAAAACTTGGAGACCCACATGACTGTCTGCCAAAGTGAATTTTATACAAATCTTGACTTCTAGTTAATATGAAAATGTTGATAGTGCAACCTCAAATAAAAAAGACTATATGCCCTGTGTTCACTTGTATTTAATTTTATTTATAGGTTTCTTGCCCATAAAAAATTAAAATTTAGTGCTTTCTCAAAATGATCCACAGATAATAGTTTTGCTCCTGATGACGATGGACTGGCTTATGCTTTAAAAATAGTCTATGGATTAGCATTAAGATGGAGTTTGTATAATTATAATGAAACAGACCTCCACTGCGCCAGCCTCTGGTTCAGTGCAGTGAGAGAAAGAAAGAAAGAAAGAAAGAAAGAAAGAAAGAAAGAAAATAATCAGATTTATCGCAGAGTAGCTTTATAATTATTTACTCCATTAGCCATTAGTGGTCGACACAAGTGCACTGGCTCGCAAAATTAGAATCCTTATCTGAATGTTCCAGAACCTTCACTGTATTCTGAAAGAATGTGTAAATGAAGCAGGATGTGTCCTTACCAGGGAGCAGTGGGTATACAAGGACATTTTGAGGACATGTCAGTATACATGGTACCAGAATGTTTGCAGAGTATCAGCAGACTCCAGAGAAACTTTGATGATTTCCTGAAAGGATCAGAGAGCTTAATCGCACTTAACCCTTTTTTTTAATGCCCCTTTACTGACTGATGGAATAATGATGGAACCATTGTTGGGTAGACTGAATGTTGTGATTTTATGTGTAGTTAAGGACCTCTATATTACAGTGAAAAACAGATCATTCAGTGCTCTTTAATGTTAAGGTCAAAAGAAATTAATACTGGCATACATATAAATGTATGCTCCTTTTTAAAAGAAATTTATTGAGAGTAGTGAATTTTAATATCTCTTTGGTGAAAGATCACATTCCAAGGATGAACTAACTCTTTCCTTTTGTTTGGGTTGCAGAAAAAAAAAACTCAAGGACAGAGTTGTGCAATATTTTTATTGCATCTTCCTAAACAGTTTATGTAAGATTTGTCTGATCTTTTCCTGAATTTTTTCTATAATTTAGTGCTGCCACTATCTAAATATTTTTTTGCCCAAGATGATCTGCAGGGCAGAACATTTGCATGTGAAACAAGAGGCAGGAGGTTGCTATTAATAAAGTATCAGGGTTCAAGTGTAAATCAGCCGGCATGTAATCCATGACTTTCCATTGATATGTAGGGGTTCTACTGACCCGATCTAGGACCTCAGTAAAGTCTGACCTTTTGTTTTGCTGAGAGGATAATTTAGATTGTGGCAGCTCTCCAGTGCATATCATCCAGCTTAAACTACAATGTGAACAGAACGCTGAATTTTTACATTGTTTTCAGATGCTGGAGGCAAACATCCTCTGTGTATATTTAATCTCTTCTTGTACTTTGAAACAAGGCCACAAAATTAGATTAATACAAATAGCAACTGGATACATTGTTGAAAAAATATCCACCAACAAATGTTAAAGTGATGAAGGTTTTAGGTGAAAAGGAGGCGTTTTAGTCAGATTTCGGAAAAGATGTCTAGCCTTCAGATTTAGTATTAATGCGTACCACTTTAAAGCTAAAGAAGCAAATGGCAGATAAGGGCAGTACACATTTCAGAGTGATAAGGACCTTACACAGAACTTGAACTCTGTCTTTGTCTCTTCCTTTCTCTCTGTCAGCCCAGGGAAACTTCAAGTACCTCTTTGGCTCAAAGTCTCAAGTGCAGTTGAAGAGGGATAGTGCAATCTTTTGCAATTTCTGAACCATATTACAGTTTACAGTCAGCCCGTGTTGTGGCTGCCTTTTCACTCAAAATAACTGAGCAGATGGGATTTTGAAAGTTCACTTCAAAGGCTGAAATGTTTAAAGGGGGTTATAATGAGAGGAGCTGTGGTTACATAGGGATTCATATGACAACTTTCAAATATGACAGCTCCTTTTTAAAGTATGTTACATTAAGGTGAGTGAAATACTGATCCAAGATATCAAGTTAATTTTAAAACAGCATGTGTCAGGCCATCCAGTAAATTCTGTCTTTTCCATTTTCCAAAGTAATCCAATCCACGCAAGTGAAATACTTGATAGTTATGTTGATTATCATTGCTGATGCAGCACACTTTATCTCAAATGTTTACTGTGAGAGATATGGCAGAGTGCTGCTCATTAAACCACTGACAAGTAGTCTTATCAACATAAAAAATTATATCCATCCCATCATTCATGGTTTAAGCCAACTTACGGCACAGAGTTACAGCTTTGAATAAAAGGTATGTTTTTTTTTAAAAACCACTAAAATGAAATCCCTAGAATTTGGCTGGTATGTCTCCACCTTAAATCTGTCCCTGTTTGACACTGACCTTTAACCTCACAATCTTGTAAATGTTATCAGATGTTCTACCTATCATAGGTATTAACCACACAAAGTTTGGAAAAGATTCAGCTTACCATTCAGCTCCTATAGTCCATACATTTTTTAATGGACACGTGCATGAACCTCAAAACTGTTATCAATTCTTCAACCCACCATGTGGTGATTTAGCATAAAAGCTTTGACAAGGATTCAGGAGCTCAATCAGGTCCTATGATGGTCATGAGATTATCACTGGCCACTGCCACTGCTTCAGCTATCAGGCCCCTCTCCTGTGGAACCAGCTCCCAGTTTGTATTCGGAAAGCAGACACTCTCTCTACTTTTAAGATTAGACTTGAAACTTTCCTTTTTGATAAAGCTTATAGTTAGGACTGAGTTATGCTGCAATAGGTTTAGGCTGCTGGAGGGCTTCTTATGATGTGCTGGGCATTTCTTCTCCACCCACCTCTTTTCACTCCAATGCATTTATCTGTTACTGCTGCATGTCATTGAATGTTGTCTTCTCTCTCCCATAGTGTGTGTCTCTCTCTCTGCTCTCCTTTCTCTCTTCTCTGTCCCCTCACCCCCAACTGGTCGAGGCAGATGGCTGCCCCTCCCTGAGCCTGGTTCTGCTGAAGGTTTCTTCCTGTTACAAGGGAGTTTTTGCTTCCCTGATTCTGATTGTTAGGTTTTCTCTTTAACAATGTAGTATCTTTACCTTACAGCGTAAAGCTCTTTGAGGCAACTTTTGATGGGAATTTGCACTATATAAATAAAATTGAATTTAAAAATTGAATTGCCTGTGATCTATACCTTTGACCTCACAACCTCAAAAATGTTATCAGATCTTCTAGTCATCATAGTAATTAGGTGTTCAAAACCTGGCAAGGATCCAGTTGTTCAGTTAGCTCATGAAATGGAAACAAAAAATTCATTAATGACCTTTGAACCCATGACCTCAAAATGCTATCAGTTCATCTACCCACTATAAGTAATAACCACACAAAGGTTGGTGATGCTCCAGTAAGCAAGTCAGCTCCTGCAATGGTAACAAGATTTGTAATGGCCAGATGGATAGACAGACAACCCAAAAACATGATGCCTATGTGGCGGAGGCATAATGATGAGTTGACCAATCCTTGTTGACTGAGTGAGGTCAAAAATAAAAATATTTGGTTAACTTTGAACTAGAATCATAATTTGGCGTGGCACGTACTGCTTTGAAGACTCTGAAATATTTGACTACTCTGTTAATGATCAAGTTTGTAATCCTTCAAATGTGGTTGCTGTAGTAGCAGTGACTACATTTTAATGCTACAAAAAAACATGATAACTTTTTAAAAAATAGTGATTCAAAAACAATTAACATAGCAAAAAGTACACAATTTCATGCTTCTTGTGGCTTGAGGAGTTAGTTCTTTTTTTAGGGGTAGAGAATGTGCAGCTCTTTATCTAACAGATAAAAAGCTGCACTTTACTGTTCCTGTTTCATTACCCCTTGCAAATTTTTAAAACTGATTATCTGTCAAAAATGACAAAAATGTTTTAACAACAGTTTGTAATCCTGTTTTATGAAAGATTACTTTCATCACTAAGCTCTGTGAAAAAAATACTGCCTGTGACAAGAAACACCTTCCCATTTCTCACATGTTGAATGTTCTAAATGTGAAATGGTAGTATTGGGAGATCAACTATCTTCAACGGTAATTTAATACAGCTCTCAAATAGCCATGTAAGATTAGTCATTAAACAAGACATATATATGTGAAATAAAAAAATTTTAAAAAGCAATTTTTGACATCATACAGTCTTTGTTTTATGCTCATCCCTTGTGCATATGAACATGGTGATTTGTATCTAGTGCAGGAATAGCAAGACCCTCTTCCCAATAACAATGATAACTATATGCAGTAGCTAGGTCACTACTTATTTGGAAGGAAAAATTAATAATATTATGGAAAACATATAGATATCACTTCAGTTGCCTAAATTCTAAATGTTTCTATAGCAAGAGATATGTTGCACATATCCTACCTAATTGAAAGTGTCATCCTTTTAAAATAAATAAAATTCTGTTGTAACAATGTAAGACTGAACCATCATATTACATGCAGAACATGAAGGAGAGTGAGACTAGGCATATGGCATTTGACTGTCAAGGTGATGCCTGTTATTGAATTGCCTAGAAAGCATATACTAGATATGCACACATGATTCAAACACCTGTGAGTGAAACCTCTGCAACCCAAGGTCACTTATGTAAGCACAATTGTGACATAAAATATATAAGGCTATGATTAGTGGTTCAGTTTTAAAATGGGCCCAACCATCTCTCTCTCAGTCAAAATATTTCTAACTGGCATTATGATTTTTTTTTTAATTTTCCACTTAAAAATAAGATATTTTAGAATTTGTTTTATTCAGGTTCTATTTCAGAAAGATTCTTTTAAACAGCCTTTGTTAATGTTTGCTGTGTATCTCTGCCAGCCACTTGAGGCAGGAAAGAGAGGCACACAGAGGGCAACTCATGTAAAAAGGGACTATGTTGACCTTACACATGGCACCCACAGGGGAGTAAAACACTCTGGCTAAATGAAGGTCCTGTCAGATAGGCATTAAATGGGAATGCTGTAAACCCTTCTCCATCTCAGTATCCCCCTGAGCCATGCTGCAATCAGTGTCTGTTCCTCGGTTACAGCTCCATACTCATAAACACACTTACTTAGACTTGTGTGATGCACTGCAGTCATGTACACACACATGCAGATACCGTGTTCTCTCTTTTCTTATACTTTCTCTTTTAGCACACATGACAGCTACTTTACCTTTCTGTTTTTCTTCTTGCATTTTCTATTTTATATCATATAACAGCAGGTACATTTGCAGTCCAAGAGACAGTGATTCAATTTAAAAAGGGCCCCACTTCATTATTATTCTAGAACTAGACCTCATCTAGAAGCCGACATATGTGACACTATGTTTGCACAATTATCAGAACCAAAATGAGTGTCAAATAAAGTGACTATGAATTAAAATTGAAAATAGATAAGCAGAATCTAATATGCAGCAGTGTATTTTATAGCTCAGCCAACAAATGATTTTTTTCAGTTAGCACACCAAAGTAAAATACAATGTATAAACCTTCTGTATCCTGAATTTATAT
>VUQH01040629.1:0-17844 GCA_015106775.1 Etroplus canarensis
CAAGACGGTAGTGAGACCTGCTATGATGTATGGTTTGGAGACGGTGGCACTGACAAAAAGACAGGAAGCAGAGCTGGAGGTGGCAGAACTGAAGATGTTGAGATTTTCCCTAGGAGTGAGCAGGATGGACAGGATTAGAAATGAGTACATCAGAGGGACAGTTCAGGTTGAGAAGTTTGGAGACAAAGTCAGAGAGGCAAGGCTGAGATGGTTTGGACAAGTCCAGAGGAGGGATAGTGGATATACTGGACGAAGGATGTTGAAGATGGAGCTGCCAGGCAAGAGGAGAAGAGGAAGACCACAGAGAAGATCCATGGATGTAATGAATTGTGGAGGGTTGGTGTGAGCGAAAAGGACGCAAGGGATAGGGTGAGAGGGAGGCAGATGATCCGCTGTGGCCACCCCTAACGGGAGCAGCCGAAAGAAGAAGAAGAAGATTTGAACGTGAATAATTAAACATTACAGCTCAGTGAAAGTGGTGTTTAATCACCTGTAATGTTGTAACTTTTTACACCATAAACAGTAAAACAATTTCTATGGGAGTGACTAGACCGAGAGCCCTATTTACACTGGTTGAGGTGGTGATTTGGACCTTCACTCTTACCATTTGCTTATATAGGCATGATTGCAGATGTCCACCATCTGTTCCTTCAGCTGCTCCCTTGTATTTTCCCCAAGGGGTTGCCACAGCAGATTAATCTGCATTGGTAATGCCCTTCCTGATGCAACCATCCATGGTGAGGGGGCTTGTGTCCCCACCTGGAATTGAGCCTGGGACTTTTTTTTTTGTAAGATGATGTGTAAACCACTACACTATGGTGACACCCACCATAAGGACTCATATAATAAGCAGGCCCAAACACAATCTGCTGATTTTTTCTATTGTGATCCAGGGGAAAAATGTGTGGAATTTTGCAGTGCTTTTTGCTTGTTATATTATTAATGATTGATAGATAGATAGATAGATAGATAGATAGATAGATAGATAGATAGATAGATAGATAGATAAGGTTTTATTCTATTCACTTAGAGATTTTTTATCTACCTACAACCAACAACTTGGAGTCACCATTTAACCAAACATGCATGTCTTTGGACTGTGTGAAGAAGCTGGAGTACCTGGAAGAAGACCACAAACAAACCAAGAACAGGGAGCTCATGCACGCTCTAAACAGAAATTTTTGAACCAGGGGCATTCTTGTTGTGGAGTGATAATTCTAATCACTGCACCATCATATTTTTCACACTGCACCAAGATAATTAGACCCATTCCCAATGTCCACACTCATAGATTCACAGACTTTCAAGTGTGGCCCAAGAGGGCTTGGGTCTCACTCAGTGTCAAATCATAAAGTACATGAGAGCATTCTGGCATTTCTACAGACTTTATTCAAGAAAATTACCCACAATTCAAAGCCTTATGACATTAAATATGGGGCTGTAGGAAATAAAGGCATTAGGGGAAAAGCTGTAAAAAAAAAGCAAAAAAAACCCCCAACAACCACAAGGGAAGTAAATTTGCTCTTTGGTATTTTCCTCACCTTCACTCTGATGTAAGACCCTAGACGATATTAGATCAGACTGGTGGTCTGTTAAGTCCCACAAGAAAGAAAAAAAAATCCTAATTAGTTTGCAGGCCTTTGGGTGGACATTGGGACTATTTAAATGCAATTGTGCTGTAAAACTCTTTATATGCAGTGTGACTGAGATTTTGACAGATTCAAATGAAGTCCATGAGGGAGCATGGGCAGACTTATGTAAAACTTTTTAAGAACTGTGTTTAATGTAAGCTTTTATGAATTTAATCTCTTCTTAAATGGATTATTAGCCTCATAGATACAAGGTATAGCCTTTCACTTACCTGAGTTGTTGCATATTTTATGTGTAAATACATTCTAAATGGTGCCATGTGCATTAATAAAGGAAAGAAAAAGTCTGGATGTAAATATTCCTCCTGTGACTCCTCTTGCAAAACAGTGATATTCACAGTTAAACTGAAATGACTCACAGCTTTGGAAACTGCACAGTCCTGCGAAGTTCAAGATGTTGCTAAGTAACAAACGGAGAAAAAAGAAATTGTACTGATGGAGCCTCAGCGTTTTGAATATTCAAACGTTGCCAAATGCTCTTTCCACATCTGTAATGGTAAGTAAATTTAAAAATGAGCTCACAGGTCAGAAGAGGACAGGGAATATCCAGGCAGGCTCATTTTTAATGGGCTGACTCATGTATTTAGTATATGGAGATTTGGAGGAGGTAGAAAATTGGCGTTACCAAATCGCCCCTCCCTCTCAATCTCATTGCAGTTATGGCATGTCACTGTAATTAAATAATTACTGTTATTCTATTGCTGATCTTGGCTGGTTGCTTCAGCCAATCTTGTCGTTTCAGTTGGTTGTTTCTTTGCAAAACAAGCAGGTCACAAAATAATGAACAAAGGCCTTCTATTTCTTGGATAAAACACTTTTTATGGTGTATTTGTCACAAAGCATTCAGCAACTTGGGAATCAACTTATAAACAGAGTGTGTAGCTAACTTGGAACAGAGTTATCAAGGTTTATGGTGGATTCATGGCTATAACTGGCCAACTGATTATTTACTACACTCTGAGAAAAGTCAGAGCACCGAGATAGCTCATAAAGCCTTTGAGTGAATAAGGGTGATTGTTAGTCTGTTCCTGCAGGTTGAGTCACAAAATACACATAGTGACTGTAAACTGGGATGGATCACTCTTCCCATCATCTACACGTACACACCCATAGACACACATTCTGACAGAAGAAAGATTAATCTAAAAAAAAGCTTCATGTAGTTTGTCTTTATATCCAAATGTTTCTTTATGGAAAATGGGCTCTTTTATATCTGGTCTGTTTGTGAAAGCGCTTTTGGCTACACTGATTATCTATTTGGGAAGTGCAACTACAGAAGGAAAGGAAGTCATGTAATAATTGTAACATTTTCCAAAGCAGAAAAAAAACCAAAAATTGCTTCATATAGTATTAGCTGTTATCCCATCACAAAAGTGAGATAACGTAAAACACACACTTTCAAAATACATCTAACCAGAAATACACTTGCTCAATTTACATACAAGGAAGTGCTGAAATAGGGTTGTGCATTATGTATGAAATAGTGTGAGCAGCTGATTGTACAGATGTGAACGTTAAAAAGGGGTTGATGACGCTGACAGCTTGGCAGCTGTTAACAGACTACTGAGAAATGCATCTGCAGGAGGGTCTATATAAACTTTTTGATCACTGGAAACTGCATTATCACTAACCCCATGTTGCACATGTGTGTCTGTGGCTGTGAGGTTTAATAGCCTTTTTTAAAACTTTTGCACACCTTGCACCAAGAGAGGAAGTGGATCAATTTTCTAGTTGATGTGGTGACAGACAGCTAAAATATTCCACAATGGTCACCCATTGTTTGTGTGGCTGCAATACACTGGAAATGGACAAATTGTGTTATGATGAACCTTCAGTGCCTCACTTCCACTCTGATGAAATGGAGTGATTTTGGCAAAGTCAGTGATGTGGTTCTCTGACAATTTCTTATGAAGTGAAATGTAAGTTGTGTGTTTCTGAGTGTTGTTCCAGAGAATGTGATATTATCTAACTGTAATCTCACATCATTACGTCATAGTTCCTGAGGGTATAATGGTTCTTATCAAATGATGTGCTCCATTGCCCAACTCTAACTTGCTGGAACAAGAAATTAATATTTCACATTTTATTTTATATATTTTATTATGGTAAATCAGAAAGAAAGATATGAATAATAAAAAGTACATGCATACATACATACATACATACATACATACATACATACATACAAAAGTTTCTTTGTTATATGAATGGTCAGACTTTATCAGAACAACATGTCTGATACACTTCATATGAATGAGAAAACAATTAGAATAGATAAAAAAATGGGAGGAGAAGAAGGAGGGGAGGGGAGTTGCTCTCTTAGTAACAGTTCAAGGAATTGATTGTGGTCTCTGAGAAATATGACTCACCCTGTGGCGTATCAGGAAACCCTTCAGATGTTGGTCATAACCTGTGTGCCTTAAGCAAATGTGACCACAGTTTATGCAAAACGATCACACTCCTCTTAACCCCTACCCTTGTTCTCTTTTTTAAAACTCATCCACATTCTCAAAACTGACACCAGATATGTGTGGGCATGGGAGGCCCCATTCTCTGCCCCCACACAATCTTATCTCCCCCACTTTAGTTTTACTTTACTTTAAAACCACATGCAGGTTATTGACACGTTTGTGATTGGAAGTGGCAACACAGAAACAGAAGCAAAACTTCACATGCCACATCAGATGAATTAACTTCCCCACTTACCATAACAGGGGTGCATACACTGCAGTCAACCTGAATTACTGGCTGTGTGTTAGTTACTAATATATATATATATAATTATTAGAATTAAAAGAAGAATTTCTCAGTCTAAGAACAAATAAATCAGAAGCCACCACTTAAATCATACATCTGGAGCCTGTTTGGGCAAACCCACCCCACCAGAGCCTTTTACAACTTTTACATCTTTTTATAAGCAGTGTTATTCTTTAACATGTTGCTATTTCTAATAAAACTAAAGTGTTGAAATGCAGTGAAACCCTTGCTCTTGTGCTCTCATGGTGTGTGACATCAGGCCAAGTGAACACACAACCCTCCCCCACTTCTTACACACAGCAGTGACAGGAAGTGATACTGCTGGGACCCCTGTTTTTCAGCTGCGGTGATAACACCGGAGCCCACTCCTGCCAGATGATTTGTTTCCTCTAACTCTGTGTCTTTTATCACAAATGTGTGAGTGTCGTGTTTAGTCAGATAAAGTTAAATGTGATATCCAGTCAGACTGAATGATTCCATTGCTTTGTTTCTTGGTGGGCACACTAAATATGAACACTCCCAGTTCCTGTAAGGTTTTAAACATTTCTCTGTGGTGGTGTTTAGAAGTTTTATGTACACAGGAACTGAGGTTGACAGAAGCCCCCTCAGAAAGAATTTGACTAATTTTGGATTTTTGTAATCAAACATAGATTCTTTCCATGACTAGATCACTAAATTTAGAGGTGTATATGTACTGAGAACACATTCATAACTTTTATGGAAACATATCTATAATTTGCTTCATTTCTAGCATCACCTTATTTGTAATCTTTCCTTGAGATCATTGCTGATTTGATCTTATATACTTCATAATTAGTGATTCTGTCATGCATAAACAATGAAGTGACATCAAACTCACAAGAAAAATGAAGTAAACATTAGCGCATCCCTAACTGGGTTATAGGAGCAAATTATAATAATTTCTGTTGTTTAAAGATAGATGGCAATTTCTTCATTCCATCTGGTATAGTTTTTTCTAAGGTATGTTTCTATTTCACCCATTTTGTGTGTCTATATGTGTGATGAGGGAGGCACAGAACAGTGAAACACTGAAAAACCGCAAAGGAGAAGCCAAGAGAGATACAGCAAGATAAACTGACTTGCTCTGCAAATTGTGGGAAGTGAGAGTGAAACACTTATGAGGCTTTGGACATCAAAGATGCAAACCTCATATGTTAATCTGACTCAGGTGAGTTTTGTCAAAGAAGCCCTCTCCCTGCTTCCTGGAAGTGTCTGTAACAAAAACTTTACACATCAGATAACCAGAAGCACAAGCTTCCCATAAACTGCAGGCTTGCAACATCACAAAACCACTTACCTCTCATGAAAATATATGTATATATGTGTATATATATCTATATCTATATATATAGATATAGATATATAGATAGATATATAGATATATAGATATAGATATATATATAAAGAAAATAGTTTCTCTTCACTGGAAACAGTCTAACTGAATTGATAGATTTGAATAAGCTAAAATTACTTTAGGGCACTTCTTTTTCTGATGTGGCCTTCCTGGAAATCAAATGGATAGCCTTATTTGGAAGCCAAATGACACGGGTAGCATTCAAATGTCCATTTATTACAGTAACTCTGATATGACACAGGGAAATGCCTCATTACGCTTAGTTATGTAAGGCTTGCATGTAGCTGCTCAGCCATGGAAACATGCTATGAAGCTCTCAGCGCACAGTTTTTGTGCTGATGTTAATGCAAGAGGAGGTATGGAACTGACGTTATTGGGTTAGCAGAGTCTTGATGACTTTTACACATTTTGCATCTCAGCACTTGGTGACCCTGCTCTGTAACTTTACATGGTCTGACACTTTGTGGCTGAGTTGCTGTGGTTCCTAAACACTTCCACTTTGCCATAATACCACAGTTGATTTAGAATATCTAGGAAGGAAAAAATTTTTTGAGCTGAATTGTTGCAGTTGTGGCATCCTATTTCAGTACCATGCTCAAATTGAGCTCTTTATAATGACCTGTTCTTCCACAAATGTTTGTAAAGGCAAACTGGATGGCTCAATGCTTGAATTTATACTCCTGGGCCAATGGGACTGAATAAAACTAAAACTATCTAATGACCAAGAGGTCTGGCCCAATACCTTTGTCCATATGGCGCATGGATCTTAAATGCATCAAGAAGGCAGGACAAATGAAAAAGAAACAAAATACAAAATACTATAATTTTATGTTACATGTCTTGTATTGACACTCAGTGGTCGTGAACTCTCATTTTTATCTGCTTAAACACATTCCATTTATATACTTTTAAACACCACATCTAGAGAGATGTCCCTGCACATTTGCAGAAGAAGCATGCATTGCGTCTGTAGGCCTGTGCTCACAGTACAAGTTTTTCTTTTTGATTTATACATTAAAGGGGAAGCTGACTGAAATTCATTGTACGCTTTGGTGGAAACACTGCAATGCTGTTCAAATATTCCTGATTTACCTCCAAATATTTTTAATCCAGGATAGATTCAAGTGTCCTGTTTGGAGTAATGAAGTTCTATTAAACTCCTTCATGACATTAGACTTGTGTTTTGAGTCTCACATACACAAAAATTCCACTGATATAATGTATCCTCATGTAATATCTTCTAAATATACAAAAACTTGCCAAATGACTTGTAAAATTTGGGAAATTCTGAACTGAGGAATGTAGAATGACTAATGCCGTATTGAAGAAAAATAGCTGGAGTGTCTTACACTGTTTCCATATCATGAGCGCAGAAATCAGCATTTTATATTTTAGAGTTTCCATCAGCTTAGAGTAACGGGAACAGCCGAAAGAAGAAGAAGAAGATCAGCTTGGAGTATGAGGTCACACACAGATAATTCCAAATAATAAAAGAGCAGCTGCAGTACACTACAAAGCTATCATGAAGATATTTTTTTTCTTGTAATAATAATAAGTTTGTCACTTTGTAAAAGCATATTTGACATTAGATAAATATTTCTCAGAATGATTTAATCTCAAAAAAAAGACAGCCTACAAGAGGTTACCAAACCCAAGTCAGGCATTACAGTTTGCCCATGTCAATGGTGAAAAAGTCCATGCATGCATTGCACATGTGGACTGGGTTTCACTTCATTATCTTAAATCTCATCTTCTGTGGAACCTAGATGAGTATAGTGGTCAGTATTGTTTACTTGAGATTCTCTGTTATCATGAGGAACCTCTTATTACTGAGAAGTTGTAGTTCTTATCAGTTCTTTTGAAGTTGATTTGCTTGAACTGACAAAGTCTTACTTCATGGTTCATGATAAGGTAGCACAACAGGATGACTGCATTTTCTGAGAAGGAAGCATGCTAGTGCCCAAAGGAAAAAAAGAAAAAGAAAAGAAAAACATTCTTCACTTATCAAAAGTTGTATGAAAGTTTTACAGTATGTAAGATGTAGTTCCATGAAAGATATGCTTCTTTTTTCACATATACCGTGCTGAAGGGAGAGGCATACAGATCATTTTTTGGATGACATCCTAAGTCAGGAAACAGATGTCACACATGTACACCTAACAAAAGATCAACTTTCAAACTGTCACTGCAGTCTGTTAGGACAGCAAGAGGGATATACACGTAGTCAGTTTTTTGCAGAGATATTTTAAAAAGAAGAATAGATTAGGCAAATAGAGGACATGAGGAACAAACTGTGACTATAAGAGATAACAGACAAAAATAGTTCTCAGCCAAACCCTGCAGGTTTTTTTTAATTTTTTGTAATGCAGGGTATGGATCCTCTACTCCACTCTTTACAGGAAAGAATGACTATACTGTTGTTATAGCAACCAGGTGACATGCCATGCAGCAAATAGGCCCAGAGTGGTCAGACAGCCTGGCAGGGTATACAGACCCCAGCTCCTGAACCTGACCGGAGCAGATCAGCAACGACGCCAACTAATTCCATATTTAGCTGGGCGAAGCTGTCTTTCATCCAGATAGCATTACTGAGTAATTCAAGCATTTCCAGTGAAACAAGCACAAATGCAATTATACATGTCTATACAGAAAAAAGCCAACTCCATCCACACAAGCAGGTACACACACACACACACACACACAGACACACACAACTGGGAGGGAGGAGAAGTTTTGCACAGTGAAGTGAAAACCTCCAGTTTAACTAACCCATCAGATCTATACTGCAGTTACCCTGAAGAAATGAATATGTGAATAAGCAGACAGTAAGTTTATGAAATTGTTCAGCTTTAATTTTTCACACTTGAGACCAATATTGCAAAATAAGTTACAAGCTACACTTTATATTTTTTTAAACACAAGCTGCCACTCCTTTTGACTTCAACACAGAATGGAAATATAGTTGCAGGGACTTACTTAAGATCAGTCATCTATCACAATGAATTGAGGGAGATTTTTATTTTTTAATATATTCCTGCTCAACTTATTGCAACAAAACAGCCGATGATTGTGATACCAAAGTTTTGGATGTTTGCCTGAAAACACTCACCTAGAAGGCTTTTTCCTAAATTATAATGCCACCATAAAATTAGAATAACAACACTCTAAATAGCACTGCCATAGACTGGGTGGATCTGCCAGCCAGCTGGGACAGGCTCCATCCCTATTGTGACCAGGAAAAGAGTATAGCCTATGCATCAAAGTTTATTACATTTTTAAGAAAAAAAACATTAAAATATGCAGTTAAAAAAATTAAAAGTGTCTCACTGACAAATGCAATTCTGTAGCATGAGGTTAAATGGCTGTGTTAAAACTGCTTTTGAATTACAATCTGGGGATGGTGTTGATGGAAAAAGCTGCTGCTGGACAATGAGTGAGCCAGAATTTGCGCTGCCTGGAGTCCTCTCCAAGAAATCCAAGCTCCTCTGGTCTGAGGTAATGCCATAGAGTGTGCAGCTACAAGGACGCACGAGTGGATCAGATGACAGCCAGATGGCCAAAGAGAGAGAGAGAGAGTTCCACTTTTAATCAACTCACAGGACAGTGTTAAATGTTTTTATATTTAAATTTGTATGAAAACTATGCATAACAACATAAATATTTTTATAAATATTTTTATTTTGTCACAAAAAAGGTGTGTGTGTGTGGGAGGCACACTGCATCAATGTTTAAATCTTATGTCAAACTTTGAGAATTCAGTCAGTTGTGGTGAGCATGGATTTCTTTTCTGGGGTCTGCTTTTGAAGATGTGGTGGAGAGGAAGTCACTGAATAGCTGTTCTCTCCTGTTAGCAGTTTATATCAATCCTGCACTGTCTGATACTTGCTAAACAGTCCTGGGTCTTCTTTATCCTATTTTGCGTTTCATAATGTGCCAAATGTTTTCATTTAGTAAAAGGTCTGGACTGCAGGCAGGCCAGTCCAGCATCCAGACTCTTCAGCTATGTAGCCATGATGTTGTAATAGCTGCAGTATGCAGTTTAGCGTTGGCTTGCTGAAATATGCAAAGGCCTTCCCTGGAAAAGACATCAACTGGACGGGAGCATATATATATACTGTATCTTTCAGCAACGAAGGCGGCTTTCCAGATGTGCATGTTGCCAGGTGGATAACAGGCTGTAAGGTATTTTTCAAGCACATAACAACATGAACTTATAGTTATTTTTTTAATCATTCTATTCACATTGTCAAATTTTTATATAACTGTAAAATGAATGTTAGTCTTCCACCCACCAGACCCCACTGCACACAGCACACAAATATTGTAATTGTAAAATACCATATTGTAATTTATTTTATTTAGCTATATACATACATTGAACATATCTAAAATAGCTGGTATATTTTTACTGTATTTGATTTAAAATTTTAAATCATTGAACTTGTTTAACAAAGAAATCTGGGATAAACAAACAATATCTCATCTTATGAACAGGTTTTGGCCTAAATGACCCCTGAACATTGCTTCCTCCATCCATCCATCCATCCACCACAGTGTACCAAAGGTTAAAAGCACACATGCAAAAAACCCACCATGTCCTTATAGGTCCCCTGTACAATAGTTGAATTCTTATGTCTTGTGTGCATAAAATACTAATTAGAACTTTAGAATTTCTAAATACAGCTAACATATAAAGATGAACAGGTTGCATTATCCCGAAGCTGTTTACATAAAGTATGATATTGCCATTAATGCATACTGTGTCCCTGGTAGTGTAGCGGTTTGCTCATTGACCTTTGAAGTGAAAGGTCCCTGCTTCAATTCCAGGTGAGGACACAAGCCCCTCTCACCATGGAAGGTTTTGTCAGGAAGGGCATCTGGTGTAAAACCTCTGCCAAATTACCAATGCAGATTAATCTGCTGTGGTGACCTGTTGGTGGAGAGCTGAAAGGTACATTCATTACCATTAATGCAGACCATGGCCTATGACTGTGGTCAGTATTTCTTGATACAGCAAAAATAAAAATGCCCTTGAAAACTTCTTCAGAAATCTCATTGTTCAGTAACTGGTATTAAAAGGGGCAGTTTTTGATTACAGTTCTGCTTAATTCAAGTTTAACAAGTTTGCACGGTTGCGGCTGTACTTTACTCTAAATTTCTGCTTTATAAGGAGATCTAACATGGAATTTTGTCAGTGACACAATTTAAAAGATTAGTGCAGCTGCTTCCTCTTTCCCAGTAACCAGACGAGAATAGGTCCGGTGTTTCACAGCAGTATCAGCACATGACAAGTTCCCACTGTTTCAGAATGAATTCAACAGAAAGTCAAATGGTTAATCATAAATTTTTAACAAATACAGAATCTATGGGATTGCTGAGCTCATTGGCTGG
Organism: Etroplus canarensis; assembly: GCA_015106775.1. NCBI lineage: Eukaryota > Metazoa > Chordata > Actinopteri > Cichliformes > Cichlidae > Etroplus > Etroplus canarensis. Next base: position 11,173 of record VUQH01040629.1, read on the forward strand.
AATGAAGTTAGAGTCACAGAGTGACTGGTATGTCTGCAGCCTCTAACCTTTATGTAGTAAACTTGGGATGATAGACCGACCACGCTGGACTTTGAACAGCTGCCTTTTTTTACCTTTATTGTAATTCCCAACTTGCTATTGCTCCATTGAAAAAGAATTCAGGTCAGATTGACTTGAAGAGGCAGCGAAAATGGAAGAAAAAAAAAAATACAGTAATAGGGGCAGGCAGAAATACTGGCCAGATATGTGGAAAGAGCTGATGGAATAAAAATACTTCTTTAACACCTGGCTACTGCATGGAGTGCATTTAAATGAAAACTGTAATCGAACCAAATTTCAGAGTTTTGTATGTTAAATTTGAGGAAAGCAAAGTGATAGAAAAGAAAGGGAGAGAAAGGGTTTTGTAGAGGTCTGGTATGTGTGGAGGGCAGGGAGGTTGGCAGGACAACACCAGTGAGCTCATGTTGGTCCATCCCATCTTGGCATGACTTTTGCTTCATCTCTGAAGTTGTTCTGAGTTGTTTGTTGAATTACAGTGGGACAGCCTGGTCAAAGGCACAGGCAAACAGAATTAAGACGGTAAACGGCAAATAGTGATCCTCATATATTTTTGCAGAAACATTTGTATTTGAATTAATACACACAAGCCAAACTGAACTCTGAGCCAAACTGAACTCAGCAGACACAGCAGTGGATGTATGTTAGCTGAGTGGATAGAAATAAGTTCTTGGAAATACTGCACTATTTTTTGTTTATTTACCATAAAGTATGCGACTCAGAGCAGTTTGCAGAGGGAGATACTGTTCACTCTGCACACAGCAAAGAGCCCATAATGCATTCTTTTGTTCTGTCACAACGTGAAGAGATCAAAAATGAGTCAAAAAGGATTTTTTCCCCCTGTGAGACTTGGGCATTAACAACTTTCAAATGAAAAAAGAAAAAAAAAAACACTGCTTTTTTTCCAACCAAAATCCCATGCTTAAGGAGACTGGGTTAAACCTCAACCTTTAAGACAACAAATTCCTATTCAAAACAGACACATTTCATTGTAATTCTCTTGAAAAAGAGGAAGAGAAAATGACTTCATGGTAATTTGAGTGCATGTCAGTAAACATTTAAAAACATTTGTTAAAGTTTTTTTTTTAATTTCCAGAACAATTTAGAAAGAGTTGTTAAAAGGTTAGACCAGTGCTGTGACTTTTTTTTTTTTGAATGTGCATGCAAAATAAGGAAGTTATCCATGCAAAGAATTCAGGTTAAAAAAGATAAGAAGTGTTTGCATAGATTTCAGTGGAGGAAGCTCTTTCCAAAGTGCTGCCACCAGGCAGTGCACATAACCTTACTGTAATAGAGTAGAATAGCAGGAAACAGTGCCAAAGCACACACCCTGCTGGGCCTTACTGGAAGCATAGCGCTATTTGAATATCATGACACGTATGTCACCTTATGCCAGCTATTTGTGTCACTGGTATGCTTACAACAATAACAATAGCTTGTAATAGATGCTTTCACAGATGTACTTTTTGTAAGTACACCCCGTACTTACACAAAGTAGGACACTGTGACATGTGGATTCACATAGTTACGTGTGAATGTGCTACATTCACTTGATTAAGTATGATGGTGTCTTTGAATAATTGTATGACAATATTATATACTTCAACTAAATCATCATAAATTTAAAAAAGGTATAAAATGTTTACTACAATTGAATCTCAGTCTTTATTACTGTAATTTTACTGCACAAATGGTTGCAACCTTAAAAATAAAATATTTTCAATAAATTTGCCTTTGGCTGCTCCCTTGTATTCTTCCCAGGGTAATTTGGCAGAGGTTTTATGCCAGATGCAACACTCCATGGTGAGAGGGGCTTGTGTCCCCATCTGAATTTGAACCAGCGACCTTTCGCTCATGAGGCAAGTATGTAAACCACTACACTACGGGGATGCAAAACAAAATCCTTTCAGTGAAGCAAGAAAAAAAGGTGGTGTTGCACCTCAATTTCTAACAGCATAATTGAAGTTCGTGTGATAAGAAAAACAATCAAACAAATAAGCATTTCCTGTGTTTAAGTCTTTATCTTTTGTCTGTAGTGTCTGTACTTTGTAACTTACACAGAAAATGGGAAAATGCTGACACCTAGTGTATTAAGTGATAACCTCCGAAAACATGTATCAGGGTGTTGCAGACAGTTTATGGTCCAGCTGGATGATTAACTACTCCTCTACAGGCCCTCTGCATGTATAATCAGTTTGTGATGACACTTGAGCAAACTCCTGTTTATCATATGGAAGCTCCGAGGACACAATTAGTTCTATTTTACTGTTGTTTCCTCTCTTTGTTTATGAATATTTACTCTAATTTAAGGCATTTCTTTTATATAAATGCACTTAAGATAAGTCTTTGCTAGTACCACAATGGGGAAATTTGCATTATATACTGCAGCAGATAGAGTCATTCAGTTATAAAAACACATAAGATATGTATACAATTAAATAAAAAAGCAGCAACTGTATCCTCAAAGGTACTATAAAACATATTTACACAAATTAAATAAGTGGTTTACACATTTGCCTTGCAAGTGAAAGGTGGGGGCACGAGCCCCTCTCACCATGGAGGGTTGTGTCAGGAAGGGTATCCAGCATAAAACCATTGCCAAACTACCAATGTGACTTAATCTGTTGTGGCAACCCCTTTGGGAGAATACAAGGGAGCAACCGAAAGGTGCATTTTACACACATCAAATAAAATCACTCCCAAAACTACAACATAGTCGTACATGGGGAGTGTGTTTATTTACACATGGATAATGAGTTAAAAATTCTACGATTCCACATGGATGTGGATATTGAGATTGCAGTGTAAATGTATATTTCATGTGGATATTATTCTTTCATTGCTAAATTTGCTATTTATATCACCTCTATTCTGTACTTAAAATATTTTGAAGACTTGCTATTTTTAAGACTTGTTAGTTTGTTAATCAACCATTGTGGTACTGAGTGACAGATGTGAACCATAAGATAGATTTTTATGAAATCAAAAAGACATTCATGATCTCTAGAGGATGATACCTGAGAGATTTAGTTAATTGCCACAAGAGTATGTTTAAAGTCACGCCATTTTACTACACGCAATAGATCAAGGTGTGGCTCTTGGTAACACACCTACAGGTAAGTACTTTCCAACTGTGCAGTGCTCCTCATCTCTCTGAATTTTAACCTGTTTCAACTCATTGGTTTGTTTTTTGTTAGCTTTGATTTTGCTGTGTTAGTTCAGTTTCACTGCTCTCGATCAACTGAACTTATCATGTCCATAGCTTGAGTTAACGCATTACAATATACGATCATACCTGATGTTGTGGGTTTTTTAAAATTTGTTTTTCCGTGTAATGTGTCCAGGGAGAATATCCGCTGTGCTAATAGAAATAAAACATAAAAACAAAACATATTTGCCATTAATCTGATTTAGCTGGTTATATGTCTGCAGGTAATTGTTGTCCCCAAGTGGTTAAAATATAAATCAGTGCTGTGTTCAATTAACAGATACTCACTATTTATAAAGATAAACATTTTTAGCTGCAAGTGTACATGGACAAAGGTGTGAAGTTTTACAGAGGAAAGATTTTTTGTGAAGTAAAAGGGCTACAGGATTTGTATTTGTGCTAAAAATCTTTGCAGATTTTCAATGTGGACTAAAAGCGCAATTTTCTTTTCAAATGTGCTTTTATCCACAACCTTTCAGCTGCCTTTCACAGCTGTTGTTGTTACACAGTGAGGTTTAATTATAGCATCTACTGAAGTGATTGCTGCTTATTCCGTTTTTTTTTTTTCTTTTGTTTTTGTCCCCCCCAGATTTACAAAGAACTCCTTCTGGCTTTGTAGGTTTAAATAAGCTATAAGAAAAATGTCATGAAGAATCAGGTGGTGTCTTGAATCAAATTATAGGCTGTGTGTATCATGGTTTATCAGGTTACCATGTCTCTGGAAGGCATGACGCCATTACAGCTGCATGATTTTTCTCAGCAGCCTTAGACATGCTGCCTGCCTCTCACTGACAATTTACTTTTTGCCCGCTTTGCATTATTTGTTGGCTTCATTTAACCTCATTAGCCTCTAGTGGACTGTGTTTGCTGGCAGTTTGGAATGGCAGCTCCATTGAAAGAAGCTGCACCTTGGAGATAAGAATACATTTGGCTTCAACAGAAACAATTTGTCTTTGTCTGCTGAAATAAATCTTGCACGCTGGGCAGTGTTGGGGAGAGGGTGGCAAAGGTGGAAGAAAAATAAAGTCATTTGTGCCATGTTCTCCTTGTCTTCTCTAAACTCAATTTTTCTCTGCTTGAGGCTGATAGTATTGAGCAGCCTTTTAAGCGGGACTATTCCATCCTGCAACTCATTGCCAAGATTGCTTGTCAGAAGTCATATTTTCAATATTTTGGTAGGTTCTGTATGTAGAGATACATTGTTAGGTTCCTCTTTTAGACTTCTATACAGCCTTTCCAGTTCTCTTTCCTGTCAGAGATTTAATAAAATATAAAGTGATTTCAAAAAATTGTATTTTAAAGTTCTAAGTCTTCATCAGACAACTGCCAGTCATAATGCTGCCTGAATGCTGTCGGAATGCCGACCATTACTCAATGTGGCATTTAAACCTGAGTTTTTAAACCTGTTACAAGCTGGCAAACCTGTAATTTACACAAAACTTAACTTCTTAAATAATTATATACACTGTCATCTGTTATACAGTATTGTTACATAAAATGGTGAGTTGCTTTTGACTACAGTTAACTGAGGGCTGTACAGTAGATAGTAACTAGAGAACAGAGTAAGAGTTGCCGTTTTAATGAATCATTGCATGATGTTTACTTAAATTAATTTATCCCAGAAAAGCAGGGAAAAAGCACAAGAATTTCCTCCAGAATTAATAAAGTTCTTCTTCTTATCTTATCTTATCTTATCTTATCTGATCTTATCTGATCTTATCTTATCAGATCATCAATGCCACTGCAGCCACATATCCTTTGTGTTATCCTGATAGTCCAAAAATGATTTGATGCAGGATTTTGAACTGTGGCATAGTGATAGACCTTGATGAGATTTAGAACTGATTAGATTTCAGCCATTTTGAAAATATGCATTGGCCACCAGATTTTTTTTTCTGTAAATTTTAAAAATATTTTTAGCCATATCTCAGCAACTATTCATCTAATATGCATGTAACAAAAATCTATTTAATTGTGGGATCATATACTTTTGTGGTGACACCATGTCATGTCTGCCACCACTTCTATCTGCTGGTGCTGAAATCAATAAAAAAATGTAAGGATATTATGGAATTAACTTCACTGCATTTTTTAAATAAGGAAAAACTGACAATGGCATCTAGCCTCACATCACATCAAGGGAGTAAAGTCATATCAGCATTCATGAAGAAATTGGGGCTTTTCAGAGCTATATCTTTACTGGTTGCTTGGTGACTGTGGTGAGTTGTTTGCATTTTGTAAATATACACAAATTACAATTTGATAGATGCAGGACACTCAACAAAAATTATGTCAGAGTTAAAATATGATTGAAAAGTGCAAGGAATATTTAAGTACCACCGGTTTGTTAGATTCCAGATTGAGCAGGCTAAGTGAGAGCAAGTGAGGTATCATTGGGCATAAAAGTAGCATCTTTCAGTGGCTCTGTCTTGCAAGCAAGCATGATTCATGCAAAATTTGTGAGAAACTTGTTAGTCAGTTCGAAAGGAACATTTCTCAACACAAGATTGCAGAGAATTTAGGTCTGTCAACATCTATAGTGCATAATATTGTGAAAAGATTCAGAGAATTCTGAGACATTGTGTGTGAAAGGCAAGGTTGGATCCACTGATAGAAGCATTCGGTCTTTGAGCTCTTAGATGACATTGCCTAAGAAACTGTCATGCAACTGTGACAAATATAGCCACATAGGCTTACTTCAGAAAACAATTGTTACTTCACACGGTTCAGCGCTGCATCCAGAAATGCAACCTGAAACTGTATTATGCAAGGAGGAAACCATACATCAACTATGCACAAACACCAATGAATTCTCTGGGCTCAAGCTCATATCAGATTAACCAAAAGACTGTGGAACTGTGGGCTGTGGTCAGAGGAATCTGTATTTCAGCCCTTTTTTGAAAAACAAACAAACAAAATAAAACAGGCGCTGAGTTCTCTGTACCAAAGGTGAAAATGATCATCCACATTGCTGTCAGCAAAAGCTAACATCTTTGATGGTATGGTCCATTAGTGCCCATGGCATGAATGAGTTGCATGTATGTGAAGGTGTCATTGACTCTGAGGCATACAGTGGGTACGGAAAGTATTCAGACCCCTTTAAATTTTTCACTCTTTGTGTCATTGCAGCCATTTGCCAAAATCAAAAAAGTTCATTTTATTTCTCATTAATGTACACTCAGCACTCCATCTTGACAGAAAAAACCAGAAATGTGGAAATTTTTGCCAAAAAACACACGAAGGACTCCCAGACTATGAGAAATAAGATTCTCTGGTCTGATGAGACCAAGACTGAACTTTCTGGCGTTAATTCTAAGCGGTATGTGTGGAGAAAACCAAGCACTGCTCATCACCTGCCCAATACAATCCCTACAGTGAAACATGGTGGTGGGAGCATCATGTTGTGG
>VUQH01040630.1:0-22291 GCA_015106775.1 Etroplus canarensis
CCTTATATAGTTTTAATTAACTGACATTAGTTTGCAAAACTCTGTTCTCACTTTGACATGAAAGAAGCTTTTTTTTTTTTTTGCAAATTCTTTTCAAAAAAGCCAAATTATATTGACTATGATTTCATTTATTAAAGCAATAAAAGGGTGAAACATCCAAGGCTGGTGAATACTTTCTATGGGCATTGTAGCTGGCTTGACAAAATCTGAAACCTCAGTTGGAGAAATGGATACCACAAATATAAATCTCAACTTTCTTTCTCAACCCACTACAGGATCTTACATGAAAAAGGGGCATTTTATATATTGTTTGACCCTTCTGCCACCAAAATGGATCAACTGAGCATCACCTACCCCAATCAGAGGCATCAGAGCAACACATGCTAGTGATCATAAATGATGTCAAAATATAATATGCAACAGTGCTGCTGCAAATAAAATGAGAGCACTGCTGCAGTAAATCATTATACTTGGGAAGCATAAGCATTCATTTTAACAACTGAATGTATTATCATCAAGAGTGCACTGAGCGGTAAAATAAACACATTAATTCAAGTTAATATATTTATATTGCAGGTCAGTGTGCGCTCAGTGCTGCTTTTTATTTCTAACATAACAGCTGCACATTAGAACTCTCAAACTCTAATCTGATACATTTGAACACTACAGGTTACTCCGTGTAGTCAGTTCTGACCTTCTTCCACAGCTTAATAAAGGAGATGTACAAATCACTTTAATTTGTCACCAGATTACAGTGAAATTAATATAACTGATTGAATATTGTCAGTGATAAATATACTACAAATGTAATTCCATAATTGTAAGAGGCTTAAGAGCAGATTAGGAGCAAACATAGAAGCATTTATGCATTTTTTGCATCACCAGCTAAATGTACATGAATTCCTGTGACAGTGCTACACACAGTGTGTGCTGCTGTAACTTTAACACTGGGAGTCATTCAGAGATATTAGTAGGATATGACTGAAGGGGTTACATATATGAAACATATTCCTATAGCAGTTAATCTATAAAGTACTCAAAATATACTGTAAATAAAATAATCAGTAAAAATATACTGTAAATAAAATAACCCATGAAGTTGCGGTGCTTCAAGATTATTTTAAACCAGAATTCTGTACATAACCTGCTCTGGATCAGGTTATGTACACTAACCCATTAAGCTCACTTTGTCATACATCCATCAGGAAGACTGCAGGGAAGTTAACAGACATCAAGACAGAGACTAAGGGAAAAGATAGGACTACACACAACATAATCAGAAGGACAGAAGACAGGAGGGTAATGGGACACAGGTGACAAGAAGACCCAGAACAAGATATAAAAGACAAATAACCACGAAGTGAAACAGGAAGGCAACTGAAACGCAGAAACATGAACTTGACAGACATACAGAGAAACACCGAGGGAATTTAATAAACTCCAGGAATACAACTAATAACTAAAATGAAACAATAGCTAAAGGCTTTACATATTAAGAAAATATTACAATATAAAATAAACAAAACAAAGAACAAGGATACCCTGAAGTTATCACAAACTTGCATTCAAAACCCCAAAACTCAAATTTGGGTATTATGACAGAATGTTAATGATGTAGTAGCTCATCCAGCTCATAATCCATCACAACTCACAGGTGTGAAGAAACGAAGTAATACGTTTTCATTAATTGGCTGTATTGTATAAAACTAATGACAACTAAATTTCACAAATAAGTCGAGGAGGCTCCCAGACAGCTATATCCAAGACAAATTAATTTTGTTCACCACCAAATGAAAAGAGCATTATGACTATGATTAGTAGTAACCATAACCATAAAAAGAATGAAAGTATGTGAACACATCAGCAAATCGTAGCACTGGCCATATTTCTGATGTTAGCTTAATAATGATGGCAAGGCCCTAACCACACCTTACTAATGTGGGAGTCAACCAGCAGGACCACTCTCTCAATTATCAAGCCCAGCAAGATCATGATCATCACCAGCTAACAGTATAAACATGGTATGCAGCACTTGTATCCTGTTAAATGGTTTGGCAAAGCAATAAGTCAAGCTACCAGCAGCTCTACCATCTAAAAGAAGAGAAACATCAAAAAATCTGCCAGCACAATAGGAACTAAGAACGAAGGAATAGAGGCTGTGAAGCGCTGCCAATTGATCTTCATGTCTTCCTCTTATAAAACTGGAAGTAATGGTAATCATGTTGGTGAACCAGGTTATTGTCTTATTATCACCCCCCCAAAACCTAATGCCACACCTACACCACGACCTTAGTTCTTGACCAGCCCTAAACTAGCTTAAGATATTATTATGCCATAAACACAATTAATGATGACATTTTTGTATAGCTGATGGAGGGGCACACACAAACACTCATTTTGTGAACATTATAATAAAGACCTGTACTCTTAGGGGTAGTGATTCTTGAGGAAATGGAAATGTGCTCATAAAAAAGATAATATGAACTTAATCTTGAGCGCAGTTTGGGTGAAGCCCCATTAGGTGTTCAGTGTGTGCAAGTTTCACTAAAATCTGACCAAATACTCTTGGAGGAGTAGCAGTTCTTTTAAACTGTAAACAGACAGACTGACAACTCACGTGGGCATTAGCTCATTGGTCCTTCTGCTGGATGAGCTAAAAATCTTTACAATAAAAACTCAAAATGGAATTTACACACACATAAAAATAATAAACTTTACAATTTGCAAGTATTTTTTAACATGTTTATTTTGCTGCTAATTAGCCTGCATTCCTTCAGTTAATTCACTGAACTCCATATTTAAATGTGGGACTTGTAAAGGTGTATTTTTAAACTCTAATACATTTTGAGACAGTTATTTGCCTTCTCGCCAAAATTTGATTGAGATTACATTAATGTTGCTCATGTAAGGATAATCCCCAAAATACCAAACCTCTTTTTTTTTAAAAAAAATCTGAATATTTCACTACTAGTGAGATATTTACTTGCAACTATCCAAATGAAGCAATTTCTACATTTCCATGTAAGGTAACAGTATGTTTCTATGTGCAAATTCAGATAAAATTTCTTGATTTGAACTAAAATACGATTCATAATGCACAGCCAAGATGTTTCACTAATTTTGTTGGTGCTTTGATAGGAACCATACCTTATAGTTCATTTCACTTTAGTAATACCTCCTAACAGGCTTCATCAGTGACACGGCATGATGACATGATGTTGTAGTAGTTCATAACATCATCTGCATTGATGTTTTGGAGCTGGGTACTATATAAAAGAAGGATCAGAGGTGTGTTTTTGTCTTCCTGACCTCTGTTTATCTCTTCAAACCACACAGTTGTCTTACATAGACAAATGTTGACTTAAAAGAGATAATTTTTTTTTTTAAATCTCTGTGCAAAGACTTATGCTTCCAGCTACAAATTACTCAGCAGTGGTGACTGCCTGATGGAAGACAACACTAGTGTTAAAAACACAGCCTCTTACTGTGAACAAGAGAGAAAAGATGCTGGCTGTGAATCATCTTACCTTGTTAGATGTTCCACCCTTCAAGGCTACTTTTTCACTGCCTGTGATCAAGGGTGAAATGTACATCAAATAAAACACATCAGGCTCTTTCATTTGTAAATCAGGCATCTGCCTCTTCCTATTTGCCTGTATTCCACAAAAATTTCATATGGCCAGTCAGTGCCGACAAAAATCCTATTCACTGCAGTTTATGATGTAATGAAATTAGCACAGAATTGAAGGGTTATGTAAGTTTAGAAGGATATGACAACTTAAAGACAGCATTTTTTATGTTATGGAAAAAAGAACATACTGATACTTTCCTTGGAGGCTGGCTCTGTTTCCTTTCAATATTTACATAAATGTCTTTAGCACTTTGGGACCTACCTCTAGACCAAGGAGGTTAATAATAAATATTTTAAATCTACCCTTTCTTTTACACTATAAAATATCTGTAAAACTCTAAAGCAGTCTTTGAATCCAATTCATCTATTCATCCATTTTCTACCCCTTATCTGGGTCCAGGTCATTGGGGCACCAGTCTAAGCAGAGACATCCAGACCTCCCTCTCCTCAGCCACCTCTTCTAGTCCCTCCAAGGGAGACTAAGGGGTTCCCAAGCCACCCAAGAGATGTAATCTCTCCAGTGTGTCTTAGTAGGATGTGCCTGAAACATCTCGCCTAGGGGGTTTTCAGGGGCATCCTGGTCAGATGCCCGACCACTTTAACTGGCTCCTTTCGATGTGGAGGAATAGCAGCTCTACTCTGAGCTCCTCCCAAATGACCAAGCTTCTCACCTTATCTCTAAGGGAGAGCCCAGACACCTTTCAGGGGAATCTTATTTCAGTCACTATCCAGTGTGTCTGACCGTAGCTGTGAGTAGGAACATAGATCGACCGGCGATGACCTCCACACTCAGCTCTCTCCTCACCACAACAGATTTGTACAGCATCCACACGTTTCCAGCTAAGAATCTGGGCCTCAAATTTGGACGTACTAATTCTTATCCCAGTCACCTCAAACTTGGCTGCAAACTCCCCCACTGCAAGCTGAAGTTCATACTTCACTGAAGCTAGCAGAAGCACATCGTCTGCAAAAGGCAGAGATGAGATCCTGAGGTCACCTGACACCCTCCACCTTTTGACTGCGCCTAGAAGTTCTATCCATAAAAATTATGAACAGTATCAGTGAAAGAGGGCAGCCCTGGCAGCGTTCAACGCTCCACTGGGAATGAGTCTGTTTTATTATCAGCGATGCGAACCAACCTCTTACAATTGTCATAGGGACCAGATAGCCCGCAGCATCAGACCCAATACCCTATACTTTTGAAGCACTCCCTTCAGGATACTCGGAGGTACCTGGTCAAAGGCTTTCTCTAGGCCCACAAAACACACATAGCCTGGTTGGGCAAACTCCCACACACCCTCAAATATCTTCGAGAGAATGAAGAGCTGGTCCAGTGTTCAACTACTAAGACAAGAACTTCATTGTTCCTCATGAATCTGAGGTTCAACTGATGGACGGACTCTCCTCTGTAGAATCTTGGCGTAGACCCTCCCAGGGCAGCTGAGGAGTGTGATCCCCTGAAGTTAGAACACACCCTCCAGTCCCCTTTCATGAAGAGGGGACTCAACACCCAGGTCTGCTGGTCCAAAGGCACTGTCCCTGTCTTTCATGCCATGTTGCAAAGGCATGTCAACTAAGACAATCAAAAACATCCAGAACCTTAAGAAATTCAGGGAAACCTCATCCACCCCATGGGCTCTGCCACCAAGGTGCTGCTTAACTAACTCGGTGCTCTAAAGCAAGGTGATATTCAAATATTTCAGCCTGACATTTAGCTCATTTTACACCAATAAAAATCTGCTTAAAAGGTAATAAGTGACATACTGCATACACCAATGTTTACAACTCTGTTTAAATTCTACTCTGTTGTTTTTTTCTTAAACCTACATTAACCATTAAACACATCACTGAAATATTACTATAAACATGATAAGTAACAGTTGGCCTATTTGCGCATCCATCAGACAAAAAAAAACATTATCACCACCCAACAACAATAAGTCTAATAAAGCTTCCGTCCTGCCTCCTGTGGGAAATAGCTATCTCATTAACTGCAAAAAGCACCACTATGTTCAACAGGTAGTCATTAACTTTTTCTGTTTGCTGTGTGGAGCTGGAAAGGTACTGTATAGTGCGTTTAGAAGTCAGTGCAATTACATGCAGTGATTGTAAACAAAGGTGATTTAAGTGGTCAGATTACAAGATAGTTAATTTTAACATGATGTGATAGCTCTTTATTTACAGCCTGGAGTTATAGGGAGAATTATTTTTAATTGTATTTAGACTTTCTGAAAAGGCAAAGTTACTTTTACTAACAGAACCTAATCACATATACTACTATAATACTTAAAGCTGAAAAGCACACTTCGAGCTATGTAGAATTGCAGAGTCCGGTAATAATGACAACTTTTACACCTCCAAGTTAGCATATTCTATGAACCATAGAAATGTACTGTACCTTTCGGCTGCTCCCTTGTATTCTCCACAAAGGGATCGCCACAGCAGATTAATTCGCATTGGTAATTTGGCAGAGGTTTTACACCGAATGCCCTTCTTGACGCAACCCTCCATGGTGAGAGAGGCTTATGAACCATTAATATAAAATAATGGCTCAGTTATGTATCAGAAATTATTTTAAAAGTTACAACTGTATTTTTATATAAAGACTATTTTTGTGTATTCTGTACCACAATATCAGAAGCAGCTTATATTTAGAATTATTAACAAAACTATGCCTCAATAAAAAAGCTTTATTTCTTTCATCAGTAGTGTTAGATATAACTTTTCTCTTGTCTGTACCATGTTCTTTACCGGCCTTGTCCCAGTCATGTTTTCTTTCGGCAAGGTAAAATTTTTCAGTTTTTTTGTTGGCAAGATCAGAGTGCAAACAGAAAAGCTGGACGTTCATGAGAGTTCAAACATCCAGGCAGAACACCTGGGGACAATTCCAGGCCCAACAATGGCCACTCAGGGGGCCAAAGAGGATTGCGGGAGGGCCACTCAGGATACGTGGAGGGAGCTAGCTGCCCCAAGCCATGAAACTTGGACTTGGAGGGAGCTAGCTTCCCTAACTGAGAGAACACAGAAACAGGAAAAACTAGCTGCCCTGGCATGGGAAGCGTAAACTTGGGGAACTCAGAGTTTGATAACTGAGACCCAGAAAGAGCTGGCAGCACAAACTCAGGTGCTACAAACGTGGTACCAGGAACATGAGAGTCAGACTGTAGGCCAGGAGTTAACGCCGCTAACTTAGACACAGGCTTAAACTGAAGAAATGAAGCAGGCTCGGATACGAAAACAGGAGCTCGAGAATCGAGCCCTGACACCAAGGCTGAAACTGGGGAATCTAACTCACGCTCCAACTTGTTCTCTGACTCTGTCTCAACTCTTGACTCACTGGCTCTGATGCTAAAGGCCCTGGGTCCAGCTCTGGTGTTGAAGGCCTTGGGTCATGATTCACAGTCTCTGGGGTCTCTGGTATAGTCTGTGTGGAGACTGGAGACTCAGGCTCTGGACGCTCTGGACACTTGGCCTCAAGCTCTGGTGGTGCTAGACCCGGCTCTGGGCCCACAGATACTGGCTGTGACTGGCCAGAGCAGCAGCGACGTGAGTGCCATTTTGTCCTGTCAGGGGACTCTGGTTCTGGAAAAGCTGTTTGGCTGGTTGCAAGGGGCCAGGCAATGGCAACAATGTGGCAATGATGTGGTAGGCTGCAATGAGCCAGAGGAGCTGGGCTGAGGTGTGGTGGCAACGGAGGAGGAAGTGAAAACCCTGTGTTGAAAAAATCCTCTCCAAACAGTTTGACCAGCACCACTTTCCTATGAGAATAGGCTGCATGCCACAGCCCCAACAAATAGGGAATGTCTTTATACACTCCCCTTTCCCCCACCCCCATGTTACATTGGGACATCTGCTTAACTCCTCCCAATATATCTCTTGCCACTGTTAATGATAATAATGTTAATGATGCCATTGGCAATATGAAATGTTACTTCTTTCTTATGGCAGCTAACTTCTGTTACAAATTGGATTCATTAGTTTCTGTCATCTCAATCCTGGCACAGCTGAAGTCCTTGAGATTGGCCACAGCTCATTTACTAAGGAGGTCATTCACTGTTTTACTATCTTGATATTGTTTTTGACCTTCATTTTATTTTTAAATCCTATATTACTAAGATTATACAATCCTGTTTTTTTTCTATTGAGAACCTATACAATCCAATGAAACTTCAAATGTTTACCTTTTATCTTTCCACGTGTATAGTTTAGAATTATATTTACAGTAAATTTAGATTACCACTGTAATTCCTTCCTAACAGTCCTGTCTTATCTATCTTCAACTGCTCCAAAAGGAGCAGGTGATCCCATCTCACCTTCATTTTGCCTTGGTTCACTGGCCTCTATTTAAATTCAGAATTCAATCCAAGATTAATTGTCATAATTTTACTACCTTACAAGAATATTCAGAGTTTTTTGGTTAGGAAAAGCAATTTGTTGTGTCAGCTCTACTTGCAAAATATTTTAGCCATTCATGGTTTTGGAGCCAGATGCGTCTCCTTGTTAATTGCTGATTTTTGTCACAAACTGAAAATTGATTAAACTCTTTTGTATGGTAGCCATCCACACTGCTCAATAGCAAGAATCATTTTTCTACAGCTCCCAACTTGCCTAATTTAACTCACTAAATATTCACAAAAGGAGCTGATGCAGACTTCCATTTCTCTCAATTAAGTTTGGCATGATATGATAGCTCTTTGCATATACTTTGCAGCCCAGAACCATACAGAGAACAGTTTTCTCCAAATGCATGCTGATTATCTGGAAAAAGAAAGGTGCATTTATTAACCTAATACACTGAGAGCAATATCATCTGTTGATTATCTTTGCAGACTAGTGGCAAGAAATTAGTGTACAGAGATTTTAAATATTTAATTGACATTGTTTTGAAAAAGTGTCATCATTACAAAGTGTGTCCACCAGAGAGCACTCACATGTTAAATTTTATCAAGTCCCACTCAGACCATATTTTGTTCATAATTCATTGATTTCTAAGTCAAAGACGGGGCATAATTTATAAATGACAGTTCAAGAATCTGACATCTGTTCAGTTTTCCTTTCTTGGAAACTCGGTAGGCTTCACTAAAAGTTTATTAATATTGTAAATGTAACTTCATTTCTCTGGACACTTTCTACATGTAGTTTTAAAAAGTCAAGTCGATATATTTGTTAATGTCAGCATCATCAGCTTTCCATCTGAGGTTCTGGAGGGTTCTGAACTAAACTGGAGCACTGAATAAAATTAGGGCTTTACTGTGCTTTCCAATATGATAGATAGATAGATAGATAGATAGATAGATAGATAGATAGATAGATAGATAGATAGATAGATAGATAGATAGATAGATAGATAGAATTTTATACCATTAAAAATTCATGTTCAATAATCCTTCAGCCTAAACTGCCTTTAATTGTCCCTCCCCCTGCTCCATAACAATAAATATTACATCAAATTTTTAAAGCAATCTTTGGTATTTTGGTACACAGCACTAAATCGGGCGACGACAGTTGACCTGGATAGTCAGCTGACAATTCCAGCTCACCATGCTGAGAGCTGATATCATGCTGGTCTCAGAGGCCACTAAACAACTCATCCTTCTGGAGCTAACTGTGAATTGGGAGGAAAAAGCATGAGAAGATGACGGGAAAACACCAGGCACAGCTGGAGGACTTCCAAAAAAAATGGGCGGAGAACAAAGTGCATACAAGTTAAAGTAGGTTGCACTTTGTGGGTCACTACTTCGCTAGAGCCTATGAACTACTTGGCATCACAGGAGTAAAGTGGAGAAGAGCCATCACCAACAGTGTGGAGGCCAGAGAAGAGACATCTAGAATGCTCTTGCTGAAAAGGTGAGACACGTGGGGAACACAGAATGCCACTTGGACACAGGTCAAAGTTTGGTCAACCTCGGTAGGGTCACCTAGAAGAGGGTGTCCATTTTTGAAAGACCCGAAATACCCAATAAAGCCTGGTAACAACACTGATGATGTGTCCAAGTTTGAACATCACAAGATGTATATTAAATGGTAAGATTACAAAATGGTCAGGGTAACCTTCATAGTCATAATTATATTAACAGACATGGAATAAAGCTAATAAAATGGCAATTTCTGGTCATTTTTTCATCTTTTGGATTACAGAATCTTATTTCAGAACTGTGACACAAACTACAGAGAAGACTTCAGGAGCTGCTGCATCATCATCTTCTATTAATTTCACTTTCATTTGCATTAATGTGTGAAGTTACTGCACTGTTTCATGCCAGTGCTTTTAACCTGCTTTAAACATTAAATAATAGAAGAAGGAGACCAAATAGAAGCTTTCATAGGACTCTTTACAGTCCTGTGAAAAATTAAGTACATCTTTACTGCTTCCATAGGAGTTAAGAGGGTAAATTGCAGCCATTAGCTGCTTATCAAATGCCCTTGCTCAACTGATCATTATCTAGTGTGGAGTGTGGAGCATGGTGGTTATTGGGGTGATGATTTGGGCTTGCTTTGCAGCCACAGGACCTGGGTACCTTGCAATCATCGAGTTAACCACGAACTCCTTAGTATACCAAAGTATTCTAGAGTCAAATATGAAGGCCATCTGTCTGACACCTAAATTTATCTGAATTATCCCAAACACACCAGCAAATCCGCAACAGAATAACTGAAAAAAGATGGTGTTGCACATGTCCAGCGGCCCACTCAAAGTCCAGACCTCAACCAGATTGAAATGCTGTGCATGAAATGAAATCCTTCAAACCTCAATGAACTGAATCAACACTGAGAAGATGAGTGGGTTAGAATTTCTCCACAATGATACAAGAGATGAATGAAGTCATACTGAAAGTGATTACCGCAAGTTATTACTGTTAGAGGTAGTTCTATAAGGTGTACTTCAGGGTTTTTTGGATTGCATACAGTCCTGGGAAAACTTTCTTTTTCACGTGAATGTATACTGATACTGAATGGCTCAAGGTAATGCAAGGTCATAATCCTGCATGGATTGGCGCCAGATGAAAAGGATAGCCCTTGGCTAGATGTGTTCTTGTTTCTTTCCATCTACCTTATGTTGCACCATTCTTATTAAACTTTTAACCAAATGCTGCCAGCTATGTTTGTATCATTCTGGATGCGTTATGACATCTCCAAGAGAACAGTGAACCTTAATGGACTGTGTATTTACTGTTAGTTAAAGTAATGAGATTCCTTTCAAGAATATATCTTGTCATACCTAGGATTAACAGCTATTAGTTGCCAATAATACTATTTTGCTTCCCTTCTTCCTTTCTGTCTCTTTTTTGTCTTTCTTTCTGTGTTTTTTTCTGCTGTGGGTGTCTAAGTCAATGAGTCTTGTTCATCCATGTAAATCTCTCAGCTCTGACTTTGTCCGGAGGCATGAATATTTTTTTTTTTTCTGTCAACCTCAGATGGGCTGTAAATACAATGACATGGTTCCTACTTTGTTCCGAATCCCTGTTTTCTCCCTCAATCCTTCCTTTTATCCACGTACCCGCTCTCTACCTTGTGCTCA
The DNA here is from genome assembly GCA_015106775.1 of Etroplus canarensis. Taxonomy (NCBI): domain Eukaryota; kingdom Metazoa; phylum Chordata; class Actinopteri; order Cichliformes; family Cichlidae; genus Etroplus; species Etroplus canarensis. Next base: position 11,151 of record VUQH01040630.1, read on the forward strand.
TGTAGATTAGAGTTGGCATTTGGCTTCTGAGAATCCCAGGTGCTGTAAGCACAAGTGCACTTCTCCAGTTGTCCTTTGTCTTTGACAGAGCACAGCGCTAAGATGTTCCCAAGTCGAGGCCAACATAAGGTTAACAGAATGCTGATTTGATCCTAGTCACCAAGGAACTCTAAGCTAGCTTGGCTCGACACGCTAGCACTCACATTTTTGCAAATCTAATTCTCAAAACCCAGGTTTTGTCTTGCTTTGCAGAGAGCCAGACAAGGAGTTTTTGGAAGCTTTGCCTTTTCTTTTTAGCTGAACATCCGGGGAAATGTGCTTTAATAGCCTGCAGCCTCTTTAGGTGTCTTTCCACACTTAGGATTTGATTGGCAGCCCAGGGGCTCTGGCAGTATTACCATAGTTATCTCACTGCACCACATTCCTAACAGCACTCACAGCCACAGGAGCTGTCTGTCACGCCTCTTAACTTGCAACCTATAGAGTTCACTCATAAAAGGGATAAACATGCAAACAGTGGGCGTGCTGGTTTTACAAAAATCACAAACTTTAAGTGGCTAGGTGATATATCTGTGGTTAAACTCCAGAGAAGAATGCAATTGTTAAAATACTATCATGATTTCACATTGGAAACCTTGCTCTTTCCTTTTACTGCCCCCCAAAAAAAGCACAGGTTAGTTTTTGAAATGTTGAGAGAAAGGAATGAGAAGCTGTTTCTAATATTTGGAGAGTATAATACTCTTGGTAGGCTTGTTACATAATTTTCTAGCATGGTGGACAGCAGCAGTAGTACTGAGAAAAAAAAGGATACTTCTTTACTAAAGTGAGTTCTCTCTTAAATAGATAAATAAGAGTTTCCAGAATTGGAGAAAGTGTAGCTTTCTGTTTTATTCCTGTGCCAACCTCTTATATGCATCATTGAGAGTGCAAGTTTTATAATGGTTCCACACATTATACATTTTAAATAAGATGTAAAAAGTCACATAATGGTGCCTTCTGTCTGTGTTTCCTGCAGAGTCTCATGGGATGGATCTGTTTGCAGTTGCAGTCCATGAGTTTGGTCATGCCATTGGCCTGGTGCACACCTCAGCCATGGAGTCCATCATGAGACCATACTATCAGGGTCCTGTGGGAGACCCGCTGAAATATGATCTACCCTATGAAGACAAAGTCAGAGTCTGGCAACTCTATGGTAAGAGGATATTCATCCCCTCTGTGTATGTGTGTGAGACAGAGAAGATTTGACAAGTTCTGTAGAGTACGGATATTGATTAATGAAAACGTGGCTAGAGTTAATTGGACCTCTTTATGGCATATGACCTTATCACACCATTCCCTGATATACAGAGTATCAGGGAGCAGAGGGGAGACTAATGATCATGAGCCGAGAATGAAGTGGAGGAAAGAATGTTAAAGGACAGAACTAGAAAGAACGAGGATGAATTGAACTAAATCAAAGACAAGCACAGAAGCTAAGGCAATACTCCTGTGCTTTATTACAATAAAAAACGTCGATACAGTCTTACAAAAGAGGAATAACTGAGCTGGCAATTTTTAAAAATCAGCTAAATTTGCAGTCCAAAATACATAATTGTTATGTTTCATTGTATGTCAGTATGTACATTTTAAAAAGTTAGAGTCAAAGACCTTTTTTCTTTTTCAAGTGAAATCACACCTATCTCCCTCAGGTGTCAGAGAGTCAGTGTCCCATACAAATCGACCAGGCAACCCGTCTCAGACAGCTGAGCCTCCTGTTCTACTGGACCTTCCTGAGAACAGATCCACACTCTTGTAAGTAGGACACCTGGTGTACTTGTAGCATAGTAAAAATAATTCAATGATTCCAGTAGTCGAACGCATAAATGATACACTTCAACCTCTTCATGAATAATGCCTCATCTTCTCACTTTTTATTTTTTTTGGCCTTGTCAAACACACAATTATGGTTTATTCTTTTTATAAGCTCCCTTGGGTCTTTCTCTTCACTGCACTAAAGATGTTGGAGCGGAAAGTGTAATAAACGTACCCAACAGAGTCACACAGAAAAGCTAAACTAAGTAAAAACAGTCTCTTACTGCCTCTAAAAGCTGCAGTTTGGTGCCTGTAGTACTGTGTTTCCTACAGACCTGCCAGTTCATTTCCTTCATCAGCACAACATGTCCTGTTTCCAGATGTGTTTAATAAATTGCACATTAGTATTATTATTTATATTGCATAATAAGTTATATATTTTTTAACTGAATTATATCGTTGATGAATATAGAAGGTGAATGTTTAAATTGTTTATTTTAACATGTCAGTGTTTAGGCCAGTCTGACAAATTGACAAATATATCTAGCGCTTCCTGACCTCCTTGCATATGCACAATTTCAAACAAAGGTTATTCAGCATTTTCAGAACAGACATAAAAAACCCACCTTCAGTCACTAATATCGGCCCTTCACTATTATTTGTACTCATTTCCCCCCCTCCACATCATCATGATGTGTGGAAATGCTATATTATGCTTGCCAAGGGTCACAAATGCTGACCACTACGCAGCAGAGTTTTGTTAATAGAGCTCTGAATAGTGATCTTTGTTGATAATACGAGGGTTCTCACCCTCCCACTCACAGTAGCAGGCCTGTAGTGCTAATGCGTTGATCATTGGCAGGCCGACCACGTCAGTGCTTTAAATCACTTATTAGCTCGGGGGATAAATCAGCTGAAAGACCTCACCATTTCAGTGTGACAGCATTTCACCTCATGTTTAGCCTATTTAATTAAAGGAAACACATGCACATGCATACACACATTCAGAAGGTCTGAAGCTGAGAACAGGCATAACATGGTTGTTTTTTCTGTATGTAACTGGGTTGGAGCTTTTTTATTTCCAAGTATATACACCTTACAATTGGTTTTATGTTTTAGGAAAGTCTCATTCAAGTATGCATTATAGCCTCAAGTAATATAATTTTATTTGTAATATATCCCTTGGTTTTTGAATTTATATAAACTTTTCCTAGTCCTGTCTTTATCCCTTTTTCGTGTTTTCTGTTTTATTCTCTCTCAGGCTGGCACGCGATGCTCCAGACAGATGCTCCAGTCAATTTGATGCTGTGGCCCAAATACGAGGGGAGGCCTTTTTTTTCAAAGGTATTCAAACCTAAAATTAGAATGTGAACAAGAGAGTTTTGGAAAATGTGGATCAAAATCCCCTTTACAATGATTATGATTATATATTATTAAAATTAGTGCACATTAGCTTTACAAGCAAAAGGTCCCTGGTTAGATTCCAGACGGGAGCACCAGCCCCTCTCAGCATGGAGGGTTGCGTCAGTTAGGGCATCTGGTGTAAAACCTCTGCCAAATTACCAATGCGGCTTAATCTGCTGTGGCGACCCCTTGAGGAGAATACAAGGGAGCAGCCGAAAGTAGACATTTTTAGTACTGCTGTATAGTACTGAAATAATTATCGTAATGTATTATTCTCTGCATCCATCCCAGCAAGTACTGGAAATGGTAATTTATTTAATATAATAGACTGACAGTCAATGAAAAGTGATTATTACAGAGACAACATTTTTACTCAGTAGTAAACAAAAATAAAATGAGGACACGGGATCAGTTCTGTCCTTCCACACAACCCAGATCTCGGTACTGGGTGTGTCCACCAGGATCTGCTGTCCTGACACAGAGTTGTAACTGGAAGATGCATATCATCCACAGAGGCCATGGCCTGGTGGCACTAGAATAATCTGGCAATTGTTGACTGATTACAATCAACCATTGCACTATAGCATGTCCCTTAGTCATATCAAGTCAAAGGTGACGTTCCTCACATTTAAGGCACAGCATAGTTTGAAACTGCACAACTCTTGACAGTGGATTTGGGTTTGACTTTATATAGAGAACATTTTTAAACAGATAACTAATCCTTAACTATGGACCCAATAATAAATCTGAACAATGGCATGATTTGACTTTTAAAGGACACAAAACCTTTGGACACTCGTTTAAGTATTCAGACTATTGTGTCTAGATTTAATGAATACACTGGAATATAATATACTTGATAAAATGCCTAGGCATGTCATTTTTTTAATTAGGGTGATCCATTTCCATTGGCTGTCAGTATATGTTATTTTCTGACAAGTTACCAATTATGGAGCTTAAAAGTTATGCTTATCAAGCACAGACCCTACGTCACTTGAACACATATTCATTTACTGTATAGTATTTTTTTACTTTGTAACAGTAGCCAAAGGCTCTCATTATTTTATCAGCACTGAAGACATTTTTAGTTTTTTAGTTGTAAGAGGGCTTCTCATTTTGTAGGTGTAGTGCAAGCAATATGCACATTTGCATCGGGTGGATACTGACCAAACAAATTTATTATTTAAAAAAAACAACCACAGTGGTCCAAGGAGATAGTCTATGAGAAATGGGCCACTGCACACTGCTGAGTAAAAGACCCAAACCTCACCTTTTGAACTCCCCTGGAGTAGAGAAGAGGACTGGTTTCTTTGTTGTTGGATTCATTTTACATTTCATTGTGATCGTTTTTGTCTCTCTTTGAGGTCATTTTTATGTCTGTCATTTTATGCCTCTTTGGTTTCATTTTGTGTCTCTGTAAGATGAAACTGTGTCTATTTCTAGTTTTGTATCTTTTAAATGAGCTGAGTACAGCTTGATTGGAAAGTCCTTTCTTAGAATCACAAACTGATCCGCTTGCTGCTTGCATTTTCTTACGGTAATTAGCTGGCTTCCCCTGCCATGGTTTGAGCGTCTGAAACCATTAACTGAACTCCATGAATCTAAATTGAACCGCCAAAGAATGGTCCACTGGTGATTCCACTTAGAGATCAAAGGATGCTTCAGCATTCTTCTGTAGGAGAGATGCCAGTGTCAGAGATGGAGAGAAAGTGCTTTTCTGACTCGACTGGATTTTTTTTGATGTTTGAAAAAAAAGGTGAATTAAGAAGATATAAAGTGAAGACAAAAGGACAGAAGCTAGGCGCAGGAGAGAGCAGTGGCTCCAGTGATCAGTAGAAAACTAAGTAATCTGTGGCTTCATGGAGTCGAATAACAGGCTTTACACACCATCACATATTCTGCTTTCTAAAGCAAGTGACCCTATAGTGACCAAGCTGTCATGATGTATTAATATTATCTGCTGAGCTTGAAATTAATCTTTTTGGGTCATAAGTCAATTTGTCTAATACATTTACAAGTCAATGGAGCTGTTATCCAAACCTGTTTAATATCAGCATTTTTGTTTTTGTTTGTTTTTTGGCTAATCTCACTTTCTTGCTAATGAGATTTAATAAACCACCACCCAGTGTAATGTTTATGCCACAGCTGCCCTAAATTAACAGGATTGGTCATTACCAAAATCATTTTTATGTTTCTTTAATGGTTGATACATCAGTATGTAGAAGTTTAATGATATTTTTAATGCTAATATATAATCATTATTGTTATCCATGAGTTTTTAAATTTACCATTTAAAAAAAAAAACTGAACAAAATAGTGAATTATTTCTTGATTAGATGTCAAATCATAGTTATGTACTTGCATTCCTGGAGAGAAAAATTAGTTTTTGTGATAAAATGTTATCCTTGATTAATTTCTGAGTTCTCAGAGAAGCTGTTTTGCAAAGCACACTGTGTACCACTTGAACATTAGATGCAAACTTAACATTGTTGTCCATGTACAGTAAAAGACTCCTACAGAGTATTGTAAAGAGGCTCTTATTGAACCAGACCTATTCCTGTCTATTGTAGGGAAGTACTTTTGGCGACTCACTCGAGAGAGGCACCTAGTATCTCTTCGCCCTGCTCAGATTCATCGTTTCTGGAGGGGTCTTCCTCCCAATCTGGACAGTGTGGATGCTGTGTACGAGAGACCAGGGGACCACAAAATAGTATTTTTCAAAGGTAAATACCTATATTTTTTTTAGCTCTTTGAGTCTGTGTGTTCAAAATTTTAGTTCATCTGGCCAAAGGACCAATGAGCTAATGCCACGGTGAGGCGTCCATCTATTGTCTGTCAATCCATAATTCACAAGATTCACTACTCCTACAGTATTTTTCAGATTTTGGGGAAACTTACAGTTATCACGTAATGGGTCTTCACCTAAAATGTGCTCAAGGCCGGTGTCAAAGTCATATTTTTTTAATTTTACTGGCACTTTTTCATTTTTACAAACTTGCAACTCCTCCTAGAGTATTGGTCACATTTAAGTGAAACTTAGAAACAGTAATCACCTAATGGGTCTTCACCCAAATTGTGCTTAAGGTCAATATCAAGGTCATACTTTTCATTTTACAGGCTCTTATCCATTTGTGCATTTCCACAAGTATCACTACTCTTAAGAACACTGGTCTGGATTACAATGTTCATAAAAAATGAGTGTTTGCATGTGCCCCTCTGCCAGCTATACATAAATGTCATTATTAGGATTATCTACGGGATAATAATGTCGCAAGCCAGGTTAGGGCCAGCCGAACACTAGATATGACTGTTTGCGAGCCTTCTTGACTTGTCAATGGATTTTAATTCTCACTAGTTTTTGCAATACAGCCAACCAATGACAAGAACACCTAACACTTTCTGTACTTCACACTTTCCAGTAACCCGTGAATTAAAATGAATTGTGAGCCAGAGGAGCTACTACTGTATGTCATTGATGTTCTAGTTTTTCTGTTATAATCCAGCTTATACAAGTGTTACCCTTTGAAATTTACCTTTGTGTTTACTCCTCAGGTCTAAAGTACTGGGTATTTAAAGACAACAACGTAGAAGAGGGTTACCCTCGTCCAATCAGTGACTTTGGCCTACCGCTCGAAGGAGTGGATGCTGTCTTTGTTTGGCTGCACAATGACAAAACCTACTTTTTCAAGGACAACCAGTATTGGCGCTACGACGACCACTTGCGACGTATGGATCTGGGCTACCCAAAAGATAGCTCACTATGGAAGGGGCTGCCTCCACACTTGGATGATGCCATGAGGTGGTCTGATGGTAAGTGGCTAAAGATTCCTTTATACTTCTGTTATTCTTAGGAAGTACTTCAATAAAACAAGGCATTGAATGAGACAGAGAGATTAAAAAGTATAGATGTAGCTTACATTTATAGATATCAGTATAAAAATAAATCACAGATGTACAGACTTAAAGAGCTTTTTGTGGCTGCTAAGGGAGCTCTGAAATGCATGGAAAATTGCATCATTCTGGAGTTCTGGTGTTGGAGAAATATATAGTATATTATTTATAGCCAATGAGCCCCTTAAAATAAAACCCATACTGTCACGTTCAGCAAAGTTTTAGAAGGCTTTTTTGTATGCAAGTGGTTGGCTTTACAATTATCAGCAAATATTTTTAATGATGCAACAAAAACATTTGTCCACACAAAAACTCACTTTCACATACACATAGAAAAAATATGATTTGCACGTACAGGACGATAAGAAACCAGAGACCCATAAAAAGTGAGCTCTTGTTGTAAAAAATATAATGCACAGCATATATTTGTCTTGCCCAGGGACCTTTTGGACGCAAGCAGCAGAAGTTTCCAGACAACAAACTTTTTAGATTATAGACACTGAGTCAGGCTACCAGAAACAGGTTGTGAGACAGGCATCCCGGCTTGCCAAAAACAGCCTTGACCTTTACACTGCAAGCACAGTGTAGAGCTGTGTTGGGTGTTATGAATCCACAAGCTTCTAGTAATCAGTGCTGCCACTGTGAGCTCAGTGGACATGGTCAGATTCACTGGGAGCAAACCATATGAAAAACACTAAGAAGGGATGACAAGATCTCCGATCTAATCAAGAAGGTCCAACAGAGAATGTTCCTACTGCATTACCCACAGCAAAATCACTGCCTCGCAGTCAATCCATTTCTGCAGATCCATCTTCTGATGTGGCTCTGTCTGTTGCTGCTCCAAGATGAAAGTAAAGTTTATCTTTTGAGCAGTCACTGTGCTTGTCTTCTTTAAAAGACTTGAAAGGCGCTAGAGTGTGAAAAAAGGCAATGGAAGCGCTGTTGATTTTACCTCTTTTGGGCAGCCATGCATTTTACAGACTGCCCTCATTGCATTAGCACTCCGTTCAACATCAGTTATTATCCTACAGCCATCAGCCTCCCTACCAAGCTCTCTTAGCACAAAAACAAAGTCCCTCTCTCTCTCTCTCTCTCTCTCTCTCTCTCTCTCTCTCTCTCTATCACACACACACACACACACACACACACACGCTCACAAACATCACTACACATAAACACAGAAGTCCATCAACTGAATTATCCAGCTAGATACTACAGTATAGTGAGCTGTTCAGTCTAGTAACATACTGTAATAACATACTGTAATAACAAAGTAATAACATACTTTCAGTGCCGTTTAATTTTTTACTTGATGTTAGTTTTTACGTTGGACATCTTTATTTATGCATGCATATTTATACATGCATTTATTTGATGTATGTTTTTAATGTCTCATAATTTTAATGTGAAACTTTTATGTGGTTCAACATGGCACATAGACAAAGTTAGCACTGTGAATGGATTCGAGTCAGCTGAGACCAAAACAGACTTAGGTTCATCTGTATCTGCAGGTACCTGCTGGCTAAAATAATTTTTAAAAGAAAATATGTGAAAAATAAACCATTGAGGTTGTTAGCTTCCTGTTATATCTGCAGTTATTTATTTCACACTTGTGTCCAATTAACAACAAAATTGGTTTAATGTTTCCCAGTTAGATTAGATTAGATTAGATTACTTTATTGTCATTTCAACTACATATAAATACACAGTGAAATGATACAGCGTTCCCCCAGGACCCCAGGAGTTCAGCTGTAATTTAGGAGATAATACAGTCATGTGAAAAACAAAGTTTTTACATGACTCTATGCAGTACTATAATAAACTAAGTATGCCCCATTATTCACATAGCTTGTAGAACCAATTTTAGTAGCAATAACTTGAAGTAATCATTTTCTGTATGACTTCATCAGTCTTTCACATTGTTGTGGAGGAATATTGGTGCACTCCTCTTACAATGTTGCTTCAGCTCATTGAAGTTTGTGGTCATTCATTTATGCACAGCTCTCTTAAGGTCATTTCAGTCGGGTTGGGGTTTGGACTTTAGACTGGCTACTGCAACACCCTGAATCTTTTTTCTTTTCAGCTGTTCTGTTGCAGATTTGCTGCTGTGCTTGGGATCATTGTCCTATTGTATGAGCCAGTTTTAGCTGTTGGGTAGATGGCCTCACATTTGACTCTAGAATACTTTGGTATACAGAGGAGTTCCTGCTTGACTGCAAGATGCAGAGGTCCTGTGGCTGCAAAACAAGCCGAAGTCATTACCCTTCTACCCCCATGCTTGACAGTTGGTATGAGGTGTTTGTGCTAATATGCTGTGTTTGTTTTTCACCAATCATGGTAACTGTACATTATGGCCAGACATTTCCACTTTGGTCTTTTTGTCCAATGGACATTGTACCAGAAGTCTTGTAGTTTATTTAGATGCAACTTTGCAAACCTAAGTCATGCTGCCTTATTCTTTTTAGAGAGAAGAGGCTTTCACATAGCAAGCATTCAAACAAACCATATTTGTTCAATCTTTTTGTAACTGTTCTGTTGTTAACTTTAACATTAACATGCTAACTGACCCCTAGTCTGAGTTGTAGCTCTTGGAGTGTTTTATTTTAGCAATTTCTTTGTGCATTGCATGGGCTGACCTTGGGGTGAATTTGCTGGGATATCCACTCCAGGGAAGACTGTGGCATTGTGTTAACACACCCCTGAATGCTTCAGAGCAGCAAACCATTAAAACTTTTGCTTTTACAGAAATGATCATACTTGCTGATGATCAGTTAACCAAGTGCATTTGGTTAGTTGCACATGGCTGCTACTTACCCTCTTAATTCCTGTGGAAGCAGTAAGGGTGTACATTATTTTTCACAGGACTGCACAGAGTCCTCTGATAATTTTGTGATACAACAGCCATCATTGAAGAATACTAAAATCTGAGAGATTTTTTTAAGTGTTTAGTTTCTTCCTTATTACATTTCTGTTACTACTGTTTTCAGATTGATATTATTTTCTTATGAATGGAATTCATATTTGCAGTTTTGTATTTAACGTCTGTGTGACTGATTTACAGTGTCTGTAAAGGTTTGTAAGTGCATCTTCCATTAAGTGAGAAGGTTACCAATTAAGCATTTTTGCAGACTCCAATTTATTTCCTAAACATTGATGTATAAGTATCATCCTCACACAAACAGCAGCCTGCATAATTGCCCACAGCCAAGACTCTATTCTTTTGACAATGTAACGCTCAACAGTTGCCATCAAGTTGTCAAGCATGAAAAATGTCTCATTGCAGCAGCATGGGCGCTGCCTTCTGTTTATAGATAATTAATCCAGTTCCAAATATGATTGTGGTCAGTGACATTTTCCGTTTTCATGCTGGATGGACGACAGAAGTATTGTTTTCTTCGAACTGCCCCAAATTGCCTCATAGACTTTATGACACATGGTCAGCCACTAACCCAGCACTTGACGGTTATCTGAAAAAGTCATCAACAGTTACTGATGACCTTTTTCAAACATGGCTCAGCCTGTTACCAAAAAGTACCATTCTACAGTACTTAATACTTACCCAAGTCAGAAGTGCTTGTTTCTGCAGAGGAAGTGCAAGCTTCTGTGACTAATGGGATTTTTGAGAAATAAGTATTTCATACTAAGCTGCGTATTACACAAAGAGGTATAAATATCTGGTCTCAGAAGTCTCTGTGACGCATGTTTTACCTGGCTTTGCTGAATCTTTCTAATTAACAAGCTGAAGTGTTTGGAAAGAAGCTGGTTAATCTAGTACAATAAACATTCATGTCAAAATTATGGGAACATTCACATGAGCAGAGTTCTGAGGTATTCACTCGACTCTCATTTAAAAGAAAGTGTTTCATTGCATTACATTTGAAATATTTATATCGTAATGTCCTTCATGTACATGTGATACTACCAGGTCTTAACTAATATGTAATTTTTTTTTTTACAGTATCAATTGTAAAACATTACAGAAAGCCTGAGCTGGTAATTACAGACAACAACTGCTAAACAAATAAAATGTATGAGCCCAGATGCATAGGTTGATG
>VUQH01040631.1:0-13985 GCA_015106775.1 Etroplus canarensis
TCCACATCTCCGCTGACCTCACCTGGTCCACCAACATCTCTCACCAGGTGGGGAAGGCTCAACAGAGACTGTACTTCCTTGGGAAACTACAGCAGGCCCAGCTACCCTGTCCCCTGCTCATAAACTTTTACCGCTCTACCATCAAGAGCCTCCTGTCCTGCTGCTGTACTGTCTGGTTCAGCTGTTGTACAGCAGAGGACAGGAAGGCCCTGCAGCGGGTGGTGAAGGCAGCAGAGCAGGTGATCGGGACAGCCCCCCCCAGAGTCATTTACACTGGCAGACTCCAGCAGAACGCCAGTGTAATCATCAAAGATCCCTCACACCCTGGTCACCCCCTCTTCTCCCCCGTCCCCTTTGGTAGAAGGTACAGAACACTGAGGACAAAAACAAACAGACTCAAGAACAGCTTCTACCCCCAAGCTGTGAAAAGCATTATCCCTCCCCCCTCACTCAGACACACACACACACACACTGACTGACACCCTCCTCCCCCAGCCTTGGACAGCACAATCCACCAATTTCAATTCATGTTGTATATTTCATATTTATACTTTGTATTTATATTTTCTATTTTGTATTTATATCTGACACTGTACATATTGTGTTTTTATCCTGTACATAGTAAAATCTTTTTTTACATACATCTCCATTCTTTTCTGCTGCTAACACAGAGAGCTGCTAAACAATTTTTCATTGTACTCTGTGTCAATGACAATAAATCTATTCTGTTCTATTCTTAGACATGCAAACTCATGCCACGAAGCTCCCAGTGCATGGTTTTCATGCTGATGTTAATGCCAGAGGAGGTTTGGAACTCATTTATTTAGTCACTTTTTTACTATTCGCCTCAGCACTCAGCAACCCTATTCTGCAACTTCATGGCCGAGGTGCTGCAGTTACTAAACATTTCCACTTTGCAATAATACCACTGACAGTCGATTCAGTCTATTCTTTCACAAATGTTAAGGCAGACTGCATGGCTAGGTGATTGATTTTATACACCTGTGGCAATGGGACTGAATGAAAGACCTGAATTTAATAATTAAGAAACATGGCCCAATATTTTTGTCCATATTGCCTACCACCCATGTTAACTGGACTTAAAACAGGGATATAGATGCTTTATGAGCAAATTAGAGGCCAGTGAGGGGCAGCCAATGTCTGAGAGAATAGATTTTAGTACTTTTACAGTTTCCCCATGGATTAAGCATCATCCTCAACTAAAGAAAAATAATTTCAATACCTGCAATGAAAAAAGTGTTTAGAGTACACTTAATCCACATCTGTGAAACTGAGGCATGGTGCTCAACGCTAAAATTACTGCTAGCATGTATATTCTTAATGGAGTCACAATGACACCGACTTGTTGTAACCAAGTTAGTCACTTTTATTAGTATTAAAAACAACCAACATCTGCTATATTAACATATCTTCTTTTAGGTTGATCAGGATGTGCAGCTTGGAGCACTGAAAAATGCTAAGAAGAAAATGCAGATTCAGAAAAAAATATGAATATATCTTTGTTGAAAAAATAAGTATACATAGCAAAGTGCGATACTGTCATTTATTGAGTTCCACTAACACAGAAAGAATCAGAGGCTCTGATTTTTTGAGTTATGCATTTCAATAGAATATTCATGCCTTATAAAGATAACAGTTCATTACAGAAACAAGAGAAAACTATGTAGGTGGAGTTCCAATTAGTCTGCCTGGTTTACATGCCATTTGGATTTACATGTTGTAGAACTACCACAACAGGTTTTAGCTTTGACTTTACAGAAAAAAATAGAAAATATGTCTTATTTTTCTTGTGTTTGGCCAGAAATTAAATGTACTGCTCAATTCTGGTCAATAGATGGTTTAGATAAATACGTTTCTGGGTTGTACAAACAACTACCCTACAACAATCCATCTTTGCATTGTGTTTTTCCTTGCTCAAATGGTGCTTTCAGATTACCTAGGCATAACTGTAAGGCAGGCACCGTTTAGATGCATTTTTGCAAGTGACAAAAAGTCACATATGCATGGGTTGCTACAAAAATGACCATCAAAATGTTTATTTCCAACTGACAAACCACATTTATACTGAGCATGAAACTGCTTTCATAGTAAACAAGAGGAAGAGAAGCTACATGCATTTAAAGAACAGAAGTGAATCTGAGACATCTGGCAGAGCAAAATGAAGACCGCTGCATAGCCAACCACTTAAATGAAATAAACATGTTTGCCATTTTAAACGATATTGTCACAAAAACTGTACAAAAAATCTGAGTGCAACAAAGGCCCTGGTGATGATCTTTGCATTATTTTAACAATTTTTTCTAAGCCTCCCTCTCAGACAAAATACTTGGCCTCCAATCTAAAACATCAACAGACAGCAAGTCTGGTCATCTTGTATTTTTATGTTTTAGTCAAAAAATGTGAATTTAGAGTTTTATTATCTAAAACTGCATTCATATGATTTTGACTTCAGTTGAAACCATAAACTAAAGTGAACACTTTTAAAATGTCAGTCCAACTTCACCAACAATGTGAGCCTCTGTTTAAATGATAAACAGACTTTAAAAATTTTTTTAGATAACCATTCTGGCAGAAGATAATGCTTCCTCAAAGGTGAAATTTGCTTTGAATTATACATTAAATAAGCTACATTTATTTTGTTAAAGTTTGCATAAATGACCTTAAGCAGATAAAAAGGGAGGTTTTTTTTTTTTTGAAAGAAACTCACTATATGGACAAAAGTATTTGGCCACACTTCTTAGGCATTTAATACAGGTGTTCTATTCAGTCCCAGTGCCACGGGTGAATAAAACCAAGCACCTATACACAGAGCCCTCACCTCAATTCCACTGAACATCTTTGGGATGAACAAGAACAGAGATGACAAGCCAGGTCCTCTCATCCAACATCAACATCAGACCCCACAAATGCACTTCTGGATGAATGGGCAGAAATTCCAACGGACATACTCCGAGATCATGTAGAAAGCCTTCCCAGAAGAGAGGAAGCCGTTATAGGTACAAGGGGGAGACTAACTTCATATTAATGGCTATGGATTTAGAATGGGATGTCACAAAAGCTCCTAGTTTTAATTAGTAGATGGCCTGATACTTTTGTCCATATACCGTACTAATCCTTGGTGATTATAAAAATTAAAATGTATGTTGAGGACACTACCCTGCACTCAATTATTCTTACTGTAAAAGCTATATACCCCATTGTCTTATAGTGTATGTTACCATCCGGCTGTAAAGGTGACTTATTTTCCAGGCTAATGACCACCTGATTTCATGCTGATTTTGAGAAAACACCAAAAAGGCAGAATAATGCATCTCTTGACAAAAGGCAACAAACGCTACTGTGCTGCCCCCTTTTATTCCTGAGAGCAAAGGGGCTTTGATTCAGGATCACTGATCAGATCATAGTACCAATGTCTTCACTGTGACTTAAGAGGCAAGCTGGTCACAAATCAGCACCCCTATGATAACCTAAACAAACAGAATAGCTGGTTCCTTGTCAGTTTAACTCGTGGCCTATTTGGTCAACAAGTCTCACATGAAAAAAAACAAAACAAACACAAAACATGAACAGTCAAACATGCAACACTTTCTTCTTCTTTTAAACAAGCAAGACAAGCCAATAAAACTACTTGCTATTCACTTGGGAATAGTTCTTTGCATTCTCCTCTGTTATTACAGAATACTCAATGAATGGTCAATGTTTTCACAGTTTAAACACAAATCAGGGAAGCCAGAATTAAAATGCATCAGCTGTAAATAAGCAGTAATGCCCTCTGTAACAACTACTCAGTTTTTTTTAGAATTTCAAACCATGAGCAACCGCCCTTGGACAACACTATGCAGCCAAAACTGCTGCTAAAGACAAAAAGGATAGGAAACAGTCTGTTGCTGGGTCCACAAAACAGTGAATGATTCAGACTCACTGGGAAAAGGGCACAAAAAAAATCTGACTTGAGAAAATAGCGTTATCACTAAAGCTTTGTTTCTTCAGAAAGGCAGCATCAAAAATGTTTTCTTCATCCCACTGATACGATTTTAATTTTATTTGATGCATGGAGTTCAAGTTTAGATGAGAAATATTCACCCCTCCCTCCCATTCAAACACAACCACAATTTGTCTCCTTTTAAATTCAGGTCTGACAGGAATGTGGTCCTCAGCCACCATGTGTAGACAGAGGGAAGGTAAAAGAAACCGCCCAAAGAGAGGCAGGAAAAACAACAGAAGACGCAAAAATGTTTAAAAACTGAAGAGGTAAATAATGCATGCCATGCATTTCTGGTGTGTATTTTGTTGTTGATGCTGCTGCTGCTTGTGGAGAGGCTCCTCACTGCGGAGTTTCTCTCATTCTTTTTCCTCCTTCAGCTCCACTTCTTTTATTTCTGCTCCTCGATTTCTCGTTTGACTTCAGCTACATAATGGTGATCTTTTCCATGAGCTACCTCCATGATCGCAAGGGCCTGAAAACAGAAAAACAGTTTAGTTACACATTGTGAATGTATGGTGTGGTTACACTCCGGTAACAGTAATGCAGACTTAGACATCAAATTTAGGTCAATGTAGTTATGGGAACAAGCATTACAGCATGTACTGGCACCAGTTCAGCTGAGTAGTTCTTCTTAAAGTCAATCAGTTGTTCAGCAAACTCATATTAGAAATTGTTTATTATTCCTCTCTGTTGAACTCTCAGTGTATCCAATAAACCAGTTATCTGTATATTCACCTTCTTCAGAGCTTTGACTCCTTGCGTCTTCTTCTCAAGCCCCAAATACAGACGTCCCAGTTTCAGGTACATGGATGCCACATTCAGAGAGTAGGCAGGATAGTGAACACTGCAGAGAAAATATAATTCAAACATCAAAATGAGCTGTAAGTTTGAGAGAAAATGAGACATAATTTAGAATCAATATTAAATCCATACATTTTTTGCTGGTGTTACCAAAACTCAAAACATCAAAAGCGAGAAGAAAACACACTGCGGTAGATGAGTGTTGTATAGTATAGAGTGAAGTTTGTCTAGCATTGTCAAGCATACAGTATATGGTAAGGGGACCATGGAAATCTTGAAAGAGCCAGTTATGTCTGCACATAAGTGCCCCTTCCACCAAAATAAACAGATTTTTAAAAATGCACATCTGCTTTTATTTTTTTTTAGTTAAAAAAACAAAAAAAAAACAGCTCAAACAGACACTAGATGTAAACTTTGCAAAAGTTACATTTTAAAATGAAATCGCATTGCTGCGGACAAAGCCTGACCTACTCTATAAAAGTGATTTCCAACAGATGAATTTACCTGTATGGTTGAATGATCTTCTCTCCATAGCTCATAGCACCATCCCAATCTTGCATGTAGAGACACACACCCATGGCCTGATACATCATGTGCAGCATATAGACATTGGTGTCTGCAAATATAGCTCCCATCTTCTCCTGGCTGAGCTCACACATTTCCAGCAGCTCACTGGGGGGTGCAAGAGAGTCAAGGAATAATGATACAGACAAGGTAGCATATTAAAAAGGAGGCCGGAAAGCTGTCATAGATAAGGAGGAAGACGAGAATAAATTATAATAAGATTAGGATATTTTTGTAGTGTTTGGCACGCCTGAATTCTTCGATGACATTTTTGGCGTAACGGACCATGGTTCGGATTTCCTCCAGCTCTGGTGGAGGATTCAGCTTCCTGATCTCCATTTTTGCCTTGTCCTAAAAAGAAACAAACAAAAAAAAAAAAAATCACAAAGAGTTGTGTAATAACATCTCTTATAAAAGACAGTCTCCAAGGTGTTTGTTAAAAACAATAGCTGTGTTGTATGACTACAGCATCAATAGCTGTGACTTAAATTTGCACAGAGTTTGAGTGTTGAGGGCTTACACAGGAAAAAGAACAAAATTAGACAAATGTCGGTATGAAATACCCACGAGTTCTGCTTGATTTTAGAGTACTACGTTGAGCCACTGCCGCACAATGGAATGCATAATGTAAGCTACTCACAGCTGGATATTCTTAAATTAGACAATTCCAGGAAGACCTTGAGAAATTAAAAAAACTTACCACTTTGTTTTTTCTCCTCAAAATAAAGGTATGGGTAAAACCACAATTACACTTATTATATATCAAAGATGTATGCATTCCAGAAAGATAAGCCATCCGTACCTTAGACCTGGTGGTGCATTCTGTACACTGGCACATGAAGAAGTAGGAATCTAACAACCTCTCCTTCCTGTCCTCTGTAGGGTAGAGCAGGTCTATGTAACTGTTAAATATCTACAAAAAGGGAGAATGATGAGAAAAAAAGACTCCATTAAAAGAATCTTTTACATTTCTCTAATTGTAGGCTTCAAAAATGATGCATTTACTTGCCTCCTCTCCAGGGTTAATCTCTTTAACAGCTCTGACCTCAGCTACTGTGCCCTTATAGGTCACTATAACATTAGGACTACAGCTATGATTCATCAGTGCTACACTGGAAAGGAGAAGGGGAGAGAGAAGTAGTGAGATAAAAGCTGTAAAATTAAACACCACTGATAAAACACTACATTAAGCACCTTCATGACACTGGTACTACAGCTCTATGGTGAGTTACGTACAGTAGAGCCACAAATTGTCTTTTTTCTGTGAACTTTATACAAAAGGCCAGCCAAAAAAGAAGAATAGCTCAATCAATATTTAGTGTGATCACCATTTGCCTTCAAAACAGCACCAATTTTTCACACTCAGTTTTCAAGGTACTTTGGTGGCCATTAGATGTCTCCTGACGGTACAGCATGACTGAGAAGAATCCTATATGTAAGATGTCCCCAAACATTTGCACTGCACAGTATACGCAACCCAAAGCACAAAAAGCAGGTAAAACCTCAAACACTCAAGTGAATCACGAGCACACAAGATGAGCAACTAAAGAAATTGATCTATAATTATAAATACACTGAGACGAGGAGAAGGGCTGAGTGTAGACATACTATATATAGTAAGGAGAAATGACAGAGAAATGAAAGAAAAAATTAGTTGATTTTATTTCTTAAAAATGTCCATACAGTGCACAAAACTGAAGAATGAATAGACTTAAACGGCAATGACACGCTAGCTACTTACTCAGGAAAGACAGCTGACCCCAGATGTGAGAGCTCCTCGTCCTCTATGGTAAAACCATTACAGTTAACCTGGAGACAAAGGACAAAAAAAAGAGGAAAGCGAGGTTCAGTAATATCATAATACAATTTGCGTCACCCTCTGCTGTGCTGTGCCACCCACTCGACTGAGGAGGAGGAAATTCTGCTAGTGAAGATTAAATGTAGGTGTGTTATAAAAGGCCAAAGAGGTTGTTTTTGTTGATGTAGCGTGAAGAGAAAAGAAAAAGCACACCGCCAGACAGATCAAATTAAAGAGCTCAAAGCTGTAGAGTTAAACAGAAAGGGATCAGTAGGTGTGTGATACAGATCCTGGTTGCAAACAAACATGTGCTCCTCTGTGTGACTATCTGCTAAGAAGTGCAGGACAACTGGGAATTTGGCAGGGAGAATGAAAGGGAAGATTTACAAGATGGTAGTGAGGCCTGCCATGACGTATGGTTTGGAGACAGTGGCACTGACAAAAAGACAGGAGGCAGAGCTGGAGGGGGCATAATTGAAGATGTTAAGATTTTCGCTGGGAGTGACCAGGATGGACAGGATTAGATATGAATACATCAGAGTGACAGCTGAGATGGTTTGGACATGTGCAGAAGAGGGATAGTGGACATAGTGGACAAAGGATGTTGAAGGTGGAGCTGCCAGGCAGGAGGAGAAGAGGAAGAGAAGGTTCATGGATGTAGTGAAGGAGGATATGCAGAGGGTTGGTGTGAGGGAAGAGGATGCAAGGGATAGGGTGAGATGGAGGCAGATGATCCACTGTGGCGACCCGTAATAAGAGCAGCAGCAGAAGGAGAAGAATTCTTTTAGACAGTAACACTCATTTACACAAAAAAATCAAGGTTCTAACCAGGGGCAGAACTTTTTAAATCAACTGAGCTAGAACTAATGTTCAACCATGGATTAGGACTCATCAGGTGTTTGGAAGAAGCACTTCTACATGAACAAGGTACCAATAGCACTTTTTAAGCACCTTAAAATCCCTTCTTGTAGGGAACCAGAAGTAGCTGCTTAAGTTTTTGCCAGAGATGCTGGAACTAAGTGTAGGGGTTTACAGAAGCAGTCAAGAAATGGAGCAGCAGCATCTGTTTGGTTTGAAATAATGACTCACAGTGACCAGGTTGAAGTGTATACCACATACTGTAACCTCGACCTCCACAGTAGAGAACCAGCTGGGGGAACCTTGCAGCATGTCTGCCTATACTTCCTGTCTCTATATACTGTTGACTGTCAATAAAGTCAAATATGCCCCCATTTACTCACTGACACAAAACTAGTAACCACTGCACTGAACAAATATGTTTAGTATTATCGCCAAAATGATTCTTAATGCTGATTGAGGGCAGGAAATGGTTGATGTAATTTTCTTTTTGGCTCATTTGAATGTCCTGAGTAGATTTTTCTTGGCAATTCAGTCTTCAGGTATTTCTTCAGCATTCAGGTCAAGCGCTGTCCAGTTTTACCTGAGCAAAAAGCTCTGTGAGAGCCTGTTCATCAGGGAGATCACTGATGTGTCTGGAATAGAAGTGATGCAGTGCTGTTATGTCTGCCTGGTTCATCTCCTCCTTCTCACTGTCCATCTTATCCAAATCTGTCAGAGGCAAAGAAAGACAGAGGCACAGGGACAGCAAGAGAAAAATGGAAAACACCAGAATAAAGAATTAGATTAAGTGTATTTTACATTGTATTTCACACCAATAGTTTGTCCTGAGAGTATTAAGACAACAATGTTTACTTTAAAAATCTCCCTTTAAAAATAAAAACAAGCCATCTAAACAACTTTCAGCTACTCTCTTTTTCCTCACAGATCATCGCAACAAATGAATCTGCATATGTGATTTTGGCACAGGTTTTACCAGCTGCCCTTCCTGACACAACCCTTCCACCTAACCAGGCCTGGGAACCGGCACCGGCACAGCTTTTGGCCTCCAACGCTTATCCTGCGTCTCTGCCTGGATGTGAACCAGGGACCTTTCACGAGGGGATTGTGTTAACCATGACACCATGGAGGACACCAACACAGTCACACACATGCTGTGGTAAAACAGCCAGAATTACATGTGAACAGATGATAGAACAGCAACATTAATCTTATGTCATTGTCTTAAGTGGTAGTTTTAGTTATTTGCATCCACTTGATTTCTTTCAGCTGTGCTAAAACCTGAACAAAGATAAAGATGGATACATTGCCATTTCCTCATCTTAACTAGTTAACACAGACAGCAGAAACAAGTGATCAAATCTACTCTGCTGCCCAAGAGGGAATTGGCGTCTACCAAGGCTACTGGCATCTTTAGAGGGTCAGCATTTCTCAAATGTTACTCAGCAAGATTTGATGTGATTCAGTCAACACCACTTTAGTATCAGCGACAGCTCTGATCATGACATTCGCTTCAGTAAAGATTGTTGGAGCTCCCTCCACTTTAAGAACATGTATATCTATTAACCAGATTATTTAAGATGCACATTTTCTATTTGCACCTACGGACATCGGCAACAATTAGGCCTGATTATTACAATCGCTGGTATTTACAAGAACTGAAAGAGACAAGGAATGAGGAAAATGATAAAGACAAAGGGACACTACACTAGGGTAATACTATTCATAACACTGCTATGAGTCACCTGTCTTTGTGAATCATGCAAACTCACACTGACACAAGCTAGTGGCAGAAGGCAACAGCTGGTCACCCATTTGCTTTGTACACAGGAGAGACAGGTGTGAAGGTTAATTCTCTAACAATAATGTGCTGACACGTCTGAGCCAGAAACAACAATTCAGACTAAATATTAATCCCAAATGGAACAGAGAAAACAGTTTGTGGGCACTAGGAGGAAACCAGGGCTTATGCACATGTGATTAGGACCACTGGGAGCTGCTTCACTGCTTTCAGCTTTTATAAAACCTGAAAGTTACACATTATTAATGGTAGTTAGAACAATCACAAAAAACAGAAATAATGCCATGTAAATCTCGCTGCTCAAGAGCAAACTGAAAAGAGTTTAGCTTCTTAATTATGACTTGAATCTGAGCCATGTTAAGTGTGTCTCAGTATAATCACAGTCTCCCAGCAAAGAGTGCCAAGTTTCTTGCTCAGGGGCACAATGGCAGTAGTTGTTAAAGGAGGGGAAAGAACATGAAATTACAGCACCCAGAAGCTTGGGATTTAAGTCCCAGTGCTCTGCACACTCAGAGTGAATGAAAGCGACAGAACCAGGACTGGAGGCTACAGCTGAGGATATTAATAGACACACTGCTGTAACTGCAGAGACACAGAGAGAGATCGCTCATACACACCATGTAACTAAAAGTGCATGGATATGTAACTAAAGTAAATGTGCATAGAGTTATACATTTACTTACGGGATTCAAACTCTTTGAGCAGCAGCAGCCTTTCTGAAGGGGTTCGCTCTGTTGTGACTCTCTGCAAAATGAGAGGATTAATCAAAAAACTGAACACAGAAGACATAATGATGTAACAATATAAACTAACCTAATTTTCCCTTTTCACTGTACTGAATTATCAGCAGATGGTTTTGTTAAAAATGGTCAGACCACTTAGGCTTCAAAATGCTTTATGGCAAAAAGCAGCTTCAAGAACATCTAAATGACAGCAGGACTCATGAACCATTAACAAAGATAACACCTACATTTAAATGCTTCGGTCAAATTAAGAGACAATGTTCTGTTAACACTGTACAAGGATGACTCACCTAAATGTAAAATACATGTGTAATAAATGACAGTGCACCCATAACACTGCTCATGGAAATCTATACAAATGAAACTGGTACGAATTCAGTCAGCTTATCATCAAGATCCAGATAATTATTTTACTCCAATCTTTGTTCATTTTCAGGTTTGTTTAAGGCTGTAAATCTTGAGAGCTGCTTTCTTCTCATGCTGCTTTATTCAACCAAATCCACAGGTATAAACAGGTAACTAAAAATATAACCATATTTATATTAATAATGAGTATACAGACAACAAAAATTTGTACATACACCAAACATTATCAGTTGAGTTCAGAACTTTGGCTGCATTTTTAATGGTTTTGTGTACTTTCAAGTCACAGCTTTGGTTACAAACTGATAATGAAGGCATCTTAACTGCAACTTGATTTTTTAATGTCATTAAATATGCAACATCCTTCTTTTCTCTTATCTTTTCCAGAACAGACATATTATATGGTCAAAAATACACTAAATCAATGAATTCAGCTTCGTCATTCAGTTCCACTGCTGTGAGTAAATAATAATCAAGCACCTAGCCATTCAGTCTGCCTTTACAAACATTTGTTAAAAAAATAATGTCCTTTTAAAAAGCTCACTGAATTCAAATGTGCTAATGTAATAGGATTCTACCAGCTATAACAAGTCAGCTTGTAAAATTTCTTCCCTCCTAGGTACTGTATTCCACAATCCATTGTAAGTTGTATTACAGTAAAGTGGAAGCATTTAGAAACCACAGCAACTCAGCTACGAAACAGCAGTGAAGTTGCATGTGAGGTTACAAAGCAGAGTCATTGGGTTCTCCATAGTACATAAAAGTCAATTATACAATAACTGCAAAGTTCCAAACCTCCTCAACATCAGCACAAAATCTGTGCTCCCAGAGCTTCACGGTATAGGTTTCTACAGCTGAGCAGCTGCATGCAAGCATTACATCATTAAACAATGCCAAGCGTCAGATAGAGCAGTCTAAAACACGCCGCCACTGGACTCTGGAGCAGTGGAAACAAGTTCTCTAGAATCACACTTCTTTATCTGTGAGTACGATGGATGAGTCTAGGTTTGGTGAATGTCAGGACAGCATTACCTGCCTGACTGGGTTATGCCAACTGCAAAGTTTGGTGGAGGAGGGATAATGTTCTGGGGTTGGCCTGGGCTCCTTCATTACAGTGAAGGGAAATCTTAATGCTTCAGCTTAATATGACATTTTGGGCAACTCCATGCCTCCAGTTTTGTGAGAGCAGTTTGGGTAAGACCTTTATTGTTTCAGCGTAACTGTGCCCCAGTGCACAAAGCAAGGTCACAAAATTCATAGCTGAAGGAGTTTGGTGTGGAATAATTTGACTGGAATGCACAAAGCGCTCACCTCAACCCCATCAAACACCTTTGGGATGAACTAGAACAGAGATGGCAAGCAAGGCCCTCTAGTCCAACAGAGTCTGAACTCACAAATGTTCTTCTGGACGAATGGGCAAAAATTCTAACAGACACACTCCAAAACCTTGCAGAAAACCTTCCCAGAAGAGTGGCAGCTGTTATTCCTGCAAAGAGGAACCAAATACATAGTAACGCCTATGGAATTAGAATGGGATGTCACAAAAGCTCGTGTGGGTCTAATGTGGAGGTGGCCCGATACTCTTGCCCATATGGTGTACATTGTTTTACATTTTTTTTTAAATCCATCTCTGAAAACTAAAACATTCATTCTCCTGCTTCTTGTGTTACTTCACCTGTTTTACGATGATTCTGGCCACCAGTCTGACTGTTTCTGATGGACACCAGTTTTCCCCATAGGAACACATAGCAACACACTCCAGCTTGTGCATGGGCCAGTCACCTCTCTGTACAAATACACACAGAAAAAGCCAGTTAATGGACCAAGTAATTCTTTTCAATTGAAGTCTTAAAAAATGAGAGACACTTTCTGTGCCTGCGCCATAGTGCAGAGAGTAGATTTTGTACAGTGACACTAAAACTAAAACAGAGTCAGAATGAGAATGCAATAAAACATTAAAGCAACAGCAGTGAGTGAGTGCTTGCTCTGTTTCTGGATGTTGCCCTACTCAAGCGTTTTTCAATCTGTAGTCCAAGGTGGTACAACCAATATAAGTTATTTAAACTACTACTACTGTGGTGGCAGCAAATATACAAAATGGTCATCTTTGACAAGGGGAGGGGCTGTCACAGCTGAGACTGGGTGCAAGAGACATGGGTACACCCTGAACAGGTCGCCAACAACCACACACTACAACACCTGAGGCTGATTCAGCACCACCTTTTTTTCTGAATTTTCTAGTAATGTTGATCAAATGGCTTGTTTACCGTGTTTGTCCTATTTGAAAACATACTCTCTTGTTTCTAATTTCTGTTAAGACATATCACGAAAAAAAAAAGCTTATAGATGCCAAATTAGGATACCATTTTAATATCTGAAGGAATTTTTTAAAGCACTGCATGCTAGTCTTCCAGTGGATTTTAAATCCTACTCAGTTACGTTAGTTCACTTTTGGAACTCAACTACAAAAAGACTTCTAACTCTCCATTAAAATGCCCAAAATGTTCATCTTACCTGACAGTCAACATTGCAGTAGTAGGCCTGCTTACATTTGCCACACTTGAAAAGGTCTTCTCTCCTGCAATGCCATTAAGACAACACATTCAGACACTCTTGCTGTGCTATACAGGTCCTATTTCATTTCAGTCCTACTCACAAACCACATAAAGCAACACCATAAGCACTTTCATCTTATGAGGAAACTTTACCTGTACAAATTCTGTACAATGGGTGGATGTGGGATTAAATTCAACTTTACAAGGATAAATAAAAATACTTCTTTAATGTTTAAACCGATGCTGAATGAGAAGGTCCTGCTGGTACTCAGTTTAAATTTAATCACATCTGTTACGTGTATTAGATAAGAAATTTCTAGGAGTGTCTAAACATTTTCAGTTCCCTTTTAAAAATAAAACAGTAAAAGACAACATAATGTGTGGATGAGCATTTTTCTAATGCACAGGAGCAAATACACACACTCCCCCCCCCCCCCTTCCCCCAACCCCCACCCCCCCCCCACCCTCCCCCCCCCACCCCCTCCCCCCCCCCCTT
>VUQH01040632.1:0-10346 GCA_015106775.1 Etroplus canarensis
AGGAAGTAACCGAACTATTTCATTCCTCCAACACTCATTCTGGTGGCCCACACTGGCCAAAGATGTCCGCGAATATATCTCTGCCTGTCCTGTCTGCTCCAGGAATAAGAGTTCATCCTCACCTCCTGCTGGACAGCTAAGGCCGCTACCCATGCCTGGTTGCCCTTGGCCGCACATCGCCGTGGATTTCGTCACTGGTCTCCCCTCCTCATCAGGTAACATGGTCATACTAACCATTGTCGACCGTTTTTCCAAAGCTGCACACGTCGTCACCTTGCCCAAGTTACCTTCCACTCTGGAGACCGCCCAGCTCCTCACGGACCACGTCTTCCGTCTCCACGGCATCCCCCTGGATATTGTCTCAGACCGGGGCCCCCAGTTCATCTCCAGAGTGTGGAAAGAGTTTTGCGCCGCGCTCGGAGCCAAGGTCAGTTTATCTTCCAGTTTCCACCCACAGACCAATGGACAGGCCAAGCACCTCAACCAAGAACTGGAGGCAGCCCTCCGGTGCGTCATGTCCAAGAACCAGTCTACCTGGAGCTCCCAACTGGCGTGGGTGGAATACGCCCACAACTCACACATTTCGTCTGCTACTGGCCTCTCCCCCTTCGAGGTCACCCTGGGTTACCAGCCACCGCTGTTCCCATCCCAGGAAGGTGAGCTCTTTGTTCCTCCCGTCCAGCAGCATCTCCGCCACTGTCGCCGCCTCTGGGAAGCCACCAAGGCTGCCCCCCTATGCACCAAAGAGCAGAATGAGCGGCAGGCTAACTGCCACAGGCGCCCGGCTCCAGCATACTCTCCCAGACAAGAGGTTTGGTTATCCACACAATACATCCAACTCCGCACTGAGTCAAAGAAGCTTTCACCCAACTACACTGGTCCATTTACCATATCAGAAGTAATCAACCCGGTTACTGGTCACCTCAATCTTCCTAAACACATGAAGATTCTCAACTCTTTCCATGTTTCACAGATAAAACCAGTCCAGTCCAGCCGCCTGTGCCCGCCATCCGACTCCCCTCCGTCCCCTCCGAGTCACTGATGGAGAACCGGCTTATACGGTGCGGAGACTGCTGGATGTTAGGCGACGGGGTCGTGAACTCTAGTATCTCGTTGATTGGGAGGGATACAGCCCCGAAGAGAGATCTTGGGTGCCTCGCCCTGCTATTTTGGACCCCTCTATGGTGAGGAAATTCCACCGCAGGCACCTAGACAAGCCTGGCAGGTCGCTGGGAGGCTCCTGTTAAGGGGGGGGGTACTGTCATGGTCCTCACCTCCTGGTCTGAGGAGACTAATGCGCTCCATGGAGCATTCCTGAATGGCGTAAACGAGACTCTCCAGAGAGAGCTGGCAGTGAGGGAACTGCCACCTTCCCTGGAGGATCTGATCACACTATGCACCCGGCTTGACAACTACCTACGGGAGAGCCGCTCCGTCTGTAGCAGCCGGACAAGCGGGCCGGTCACCTCCCGCTCCTCCTCACCAGAGATTGGACCCACCGCCAGGCCCAGCACCAAAGCCTCCAGCGAGAGCGAGCCCATGCAGTTGGGCAGGCACCACCTCCCTGCGGAGGAGCGGAGTAGGCGGATAGCGGCGGGTGAGTGCTTGTATTGTGGAATTAAAGGACATAACGTTAGAAACTGCCGACAGCGGCCAAAAAGATTGGGTCCGTCAGTGGAAGTGGGGACACTAACTGGCCTAGGTGCTACTAACTCTACTCTCCCCCGCCTGATGGTGAATGTCAAATTGGGAGAAGCCTGCAACCAAACCTCACTTCAGGCTCTCGTCGACTCCGGCGCGGAGCAAAGCTTCGTGGATGTTGGTCTGGCTAAAGCTCTCTCCCTGCCGCTTGAAGAACTCACTCTGCCACTGCGGGTCCTCACCCTCAACGGGGCTGCGCTAGCCCAGGTCACGCATCGCATGGCACCCGTGCCCCTACTCACCTCAGGTAACCATCATGAACTGATAAAATTATACTTGTATGATACCCCCCAGACTCTACTGGTGTTGGGTCACTCTTGGCTGCAGACGCACAATCCGACCTTTGACTGGACCAGCAACAAACTCACGGGCTGGGGAATAAAATGCCATCAGAACTGCCTGCGCTCTGCCTCTCCTCCCTCTCTCCAACAGAAACCTGCACCACAGGAGCCACCTGATCTCTCATCCATTCCATCTGTTTACCATGACCTGGAGGAGGTTTTCCGGAAGGACCTTGCTCTCTCTCTCCCCCCTCATCGGCCGTACGACTGCGCTATCGAGCTGCTGCCGGGAGCCCCTCTTCCCACCAGTCGACTCTACAGCCTGTCAAAACCGGAGAGAGAGAGCATAATACATCAACGACTTGCTGGCGGCTGGCATCATTCGTCCCTCATCCTCCCCCGTCAGCGCCGGCTTCTTCTTTGTTGGAAAGAAGGATGGCTCCCTGCGACCCTGCATCAACTAATGCGGACTCAATGCCATCACTGTATGCAATAAATACCTGTTACCATTGTTGTCCTCCGCTTTTGAGATGTTGCAGGGAGCCACCATCTTTTCGAAGCTGGATCTCCTCAGCGCTTACCACCTCGTGCGCATCTGGGAGGGGGATGAGTGGAAAACAGCATTCGACACACCACTCGGCCACTTCGAGTATCTAGTCATACCGTTCGGACTTACCAATGCCCCAGCAGTCTTCCAGGCCATGGTGAACAACATCCTCCGCGACTTCCTCCACCACTTCGTGTTCATCTACCTGGTCGACATCTTGATCTTCTCTCGCAACCTCACCGAACACCAGCAGCACGTCAGGCAAGTCCTCCAGCGCCTCCTCGAGAACTGCCTGTACGTCAAAGGTGAGAAGTGCAAGTTTCACGTGAATAAAACTGTTTTCCTGGGGCTGGTTATTGAGTGGGGACAGGTTAAAGGGTTAGGGTTAGGGTTAGGGTAGTTACGCTCTCCCCCGTAGAGCGTAACTACGTACTAGGAGACAGAGAGCTTCTCGCCATTAAGCTGGCCCTGGAGGACTGGAGACACTGGCTGGAGGGCGCTGAGCATCCCTTTTTCATCTGGACAGACCATAAAAACCTTGCGTATCTGCGAGCGGCCAAGAGACTGAACCCGCGCCAAGCCAGGTGGGCGTTATTCTTTTCATGTTTCGACTTCAACATAACCTATCGTCCTGGCTCCCGCAACGTTAAGCTGGACGCGCTCTCTGGCCAGTTCTACCCCTCTCTCTCTTCTGACAGCGAGGCCATTCTCCCTCAGTCCTGCATTGTCAGATCCCTCACCTGGGAGATCGAGACACTCATCGGGAACTCTCTGCGGGACGAACCGGACCTGGGAAACGGACCCTCCGACCGGCTCTACATGCCCACATCGGCAAGAGGAGAGGTGATCCACTGGGGACATGCTACCAAGCTCACCTGCCATCCCGGTAGCGTGCGCACTGCCTCCTTCCTCCAACGCTTCTTCTGGTGGCCCACGCTCCTCCTGGACGTGCGGGAATACATCGCCGCCTGCCCGGTCTGCGCCTGAGGGAAGACATCCTCCTCTCCCCCGGTCAGGGAACTTCGACCTCTGCCGACTCTAGGCTGTCCCTGGTCGTGCATCTCTATGGACTTTGTCACTGGTCTGCCGCCATCAGAAGGTAACACCGTCATTCTTACTATAATCAACCATTTCTCCAAAACAGCCCACTTCGTGGCCCTGCCCAAGCTCCCTATGGCCCTGGAGACCGGATCGTCACACAGCATGTCTTCCATCTCCACGGCATCCCCTTGGACATCGTCTCCGACCGGGGGCCGCAGTTCGTGTCCCGTGTCTGGAAAGAGTTCTGCTCTGCGCTGGGCGCCAAGGTCAGTCTTTCTTCTGGTTTCCATGTTCAGACTAATGGGCAGGCAGAGCGGCTAAACCAGGAACTCGAGGCTGCGCTGCGTGGTGGCAGAAAACCAGAATACCTGGAGCTCTCTTCTCCCGTAGGTGGAGTACGCCCACAACACTCTTACCTCCTCTGCCACGGGTCTGTCACCCTTTGAAGTCTCGCTGGGCTATCATCCTCCTCTCTTCCCCACACAAGAAGAGGAGATCTCCGTTCCCTCCGTCCAGCTCCACCTGCGATGCCTCCATCGGCTCTGGAGATCCGCCAAGGCTGCTTTGCTCTGCACACAGGCTCAGAATAAACTGCAAGCAGACAAACACCGGCAACCCGCTCCCATCTACACCACAGGTCAGAGGGTTTACCTTTCCACACGCCACATCCAGTTACATACTGAGTCCAAGAAACTGTCACCCAACTACATTGGTCCGTTCACCATCAAAGCAGTTCTCAATCCTGTCACTGTTCGCCTTGACCTACCCAAGAACATGCGTATTCACAATGTGTTCCATGTGTCTCAGGTGAAACCAGTCCGCTCCAGCCCTTTGGTCCCTCCGTCCGGCTCCCCTCCACCCGCCCGGGTCATTGACGGAGAGCCTGCTTACATGGTGCGTAAGTTGCTGGACGTGAGGCGCCGGGGTCGTGGCCTCCAGTACCTGGTTGACTGGGAGGGATACAGCCCCGAAGAGCAATCTTTGGTGCCTAAATCTGCCATTCTGGATCCTTCTCTTGTGAAGGAGTTCCACCGCAGACACCCAGACAAGCCTGGCAGGTCGCCGGGAGGCTCCCATTAAGGGGGGGTACTGTCATGACCACCTCTCGGCCGGCCTGCCGCGTGTTGTTTGTTTTTGTTTTGTCTGTGTCCGTCCTTCTCCCCTTCCTCCTTCCCTCTTTCTGTCTCGCTCTCCAGGAGGTGTGGTAGCCGGATCTATTCACTGATGGGACGCACCTGCGCTGCCGGAGCTGCCACACCTGACGCTGATCCACTCACGACCTGGAGAGCCATTCTTAAGTCCGGCGGCGAGTGCTGCTCGTTGCCAGTTCGTTGTGAGATCTTGCTACAGTCTTCTCCCTAGCTGGAAACTGTACGCTCTCCTCCGTTTGTCTGCGAGCTCTGGCTGAGCTCATACCCGCGGTTCCGCTGTGGATTCCCAGCCTGACACCAGCCTGTCTTCGCTCGCCTACCAGCGGCCACTCCAACCTGTAGTGATTCTGAAATCAACTGATCGCTGCCCCGCTGTTACTAACGTTAACCTGCCTTTGCTTCCCTGCCAGCAGCCGCAGCTTTCAATAAACTCTGTTAAACCTTTTACTCCTGTGTCCAGCATTTGGGTTCATTCTGCACCATCCATGACAGTTACACCTTAAAAACTGTTTAGCATGGCTTTTTTGGTGCCATTTTTTCAGGACAACCTCACTGTCACAATATGAGTAGGAAAAAGTTTGATAGTTTACTGTGAAAATCACAAGCATGTTCAAGTCAACAGTTTTATAACTTAAAATAAAAATGAAGGAATGGGGGGAGAATGAGGGAGGAGCAGAGATGATGCTGACGCTGCCCCAGCACTAAGCAGGTTCCAGCCACAGAGAACACCAGCAGTCCAGTTCGAGACACTTACCCCCCACATTCACTTTCGACACACATTGCAAGTTAGACTCAGCAACGATGCATCTTGCAGCTACATCATCTTAAATTTGGTCATGTGATTTGGAAACTGTCTACTCCAAAGAGTTAAAACTTCTTTACTGTTTGTACTTGGAAAAAGAAATGGTCAAAATTGCTAAGTCCCTGGGAAATTAGCCAAAAGGCAAAATACTTCAGCTTCTCTGCCCTCCAGCAGTTATTTTGTAACTTTTTCTAAACTATGAATTCAGGTCAGCATGAAGGACTTCCAGTGACAGAAATGAACAGAAATGAAAACGTCTTTTAAAAGCTCACTGTTTCACTATCAGTGTACACCACCCTGACACCACCCTACAGTTAAATGAAAGTTTTCACAGGACTCTGTGAAGTCCTATGAAAAACTAAGAACAACCTTACTGCTTCCATAGGAA
Source organism: Etroplus canarensis (assembly GCA_015106775.1). Taxonomy (NCBI): domain Eukaryota; kingdom Metazoa; phylum Chordata; class Actinopteri; order Cichliformes; family Cichlidae; genus Etroplus; species Etroplus canarensis. Next base: position 5,912 of record VUQH01040632.1, read on the forward strand.
TTAAGAGGGTTAAGTAGCAGCCATGTCATTGTAATGAAATGCACTTGGTGGATCACCAGCAACCAGAGGTTTTGGCAGTTTGCTGGTCTGGATCATTCAGGTGTGTGTCAACACCAATGTCATAATTTTCCCAGAAGTAGACGTCCCAGCAAATCATCCCAAGCTCAGACCATGCAATGCTCAGAGAAACTGCAAAAACCCCAAAGGCTACATGTCAGACTACAGGTCTCATTCAGCATGTTCAATGTTAAAGTTAATGACAGCACAATTAGAAAAATACTGAAAAAGTATGGCTTTGTTGGAAAGGTTGCCAGGAGAAAGCCTATTCTCTATAACAAGAACATGACAGCACAGCTTAGGTTTGCAAAGCTGCATCTGAGCAGACCACAAGACCTCTGGAACAATGTGATTTGGACTGATGAGACTAAAATGGAGATATCTGGCCATAATGCATAGCATCATGTTTAATGAAAACTAAACACAACATATCAATGCAAACACTTTATACCAACTATCAAGCATGGTGGTGGAGGGGTAATGATTTAGGCTTGCTTTGTAGCCCCAGGACCTGGGCCCATTGCAGTCACTAAGTCAACCATGAACTCCTCTGTAAGTATTCTAGAGTCAAAATACGAGGCCATCAATCTGACGGCTAAAGCTTGGGCAATTCAACAGGACAATGAGCCCAAGGACACCTGCAAACCTACAACAGAATGTCTGAAAAAGAAAAGAGTCAGTGTGCTGGAATGGCCCAGCCAAAGTCTAGACCTCAACCTGTCTGAAATATGTTAGCTGTGCACAATCAAATTCCCACAAACCTCTATGAACCTAAACAATGTTGTTCCACTGGGGATTAATAAAATATTTTGATTCTGGTTAAAGAACATTAGGCCATAGCAATGTAAGAGACTGACAAAGTCATACAGCAAATAAATACTTCAAGTTACTGCTATTTGAGTAATTTTCCCGCTGATGATTAATAAAGTATTCTGATTCTGATTTTAAAAATTGTGCTAGAAACTACTGAGTCATAGGGTGTACTTAGTTTTTCACATGACTACACAGAATCCAGTGAAAACTTTCTTTTTGATGTGGCTGTATGCCTGTTAATATACAAATATCCTAAATAACCTCCTTTGTTTTTTACACTTCTTATTGTTATATTTCACTATATATTACAGTTGACAGAGCAGCTATTCACACACATAACAATTGTAGCACGGTATTAGCAAACATCTGGACTCATGTACCTCCATTTTCCATTAACTGGTGACACATTCCCAGATGATTAAACATAGCACATGATGATGCAAACACATACATACATGAACCCTAATACTTTGCAGTTACGTACATAGAAAGTACAGAAACCAATTCCTATTCATCACACCCACGTACAGACGAAGAGATAATCATAAAAAGTAATTGGTACACACTCTTGAATAAATTAGGACTTGATTTGTGCACTGCCAACATGGCACAGTGCTAATCAAGATTTTCCTATCTCACAAGATTTTCCAAAGGATTCTCCTGTGGCAAAATACTATATATCAACAATAATACAATATTTAAATGTTGTTGATGAGTGTGTTCTTTTTGATTCATGGCCTTTTAGAAATGGACCCAATTTCTAAAAGATTTCTTTGTCTTCTCACTGGAGTATCACTGTTCTCATTTATCACAAATGTAAATGACATGTCATCAATAAACTGTATTGTTTGTACATAATTTTAATTATGCAGTCATTTGCACATAATGGTGACCCCTCTGAGTGTGGGCTGTGGACTGTATGCTTCCTCTGAAATTCATATAAGGAACAAGATGCAGGATTTCACAAATGTAGGTGATCGACAATCAAGCACTGCTCTTATTTTCAAAGTTTACCAGCTGCTAATCAGTGAGCCCAGACTCTTTAACTCTCGCCAGTTTTGAGGTTTCTGTTGTAAGGGTCCTAAATATCATTCTGCTGTTTCTCTAGATTGAATCTCATACTACGTACTCCACCATCTTGAACAACAACAGCAGTCCTTCCTCTGCCCTGGAGATCCATTGCAAGCTGGAGGGGCACTCAAACAAAAACATGCAGAAGATGGAGAACTTATTTGTGTACTGCTCTCCCAAGCTCACAGAGGATGCAGAGCTTATTCATTTTAGAGAGCATGCATGCACCCCCTTTTGCAGCAAGCACTTGTACAAGCACATGCAAGTGTGTGTACATACCACTTCCAGGTAAAAGGTAAAGGCAAGTCAATCAGCTACTTCATATTCACCAAATTTGATTATCATAAAGGATGTTGTATTTTTGATCAAGTATATTTTCCACCTTACATTCTACACGCAGCTGGTAAAATAAATAAATTACTTACACATTAATTCTGAGACAGAATGGGTGTTAATAAACCAGCATCTAATGGCCTCTGTACTGATTTCATATGGAGCAGCATCAAGTCAGATTTTGCAGGGAATGGTTCTGGACAGAATCAAAGCACAAAGGAGGGAGAAAAAGGCTGCAAAGTTACAATAGCACCCATTTATTTATGTCAATTCTACCCAGGCGTCATAACACATTTCCCAATGATATATTGATATTTTAAAATGCTATGTGCAGCAGATTTAAGTACCTCTCAGCAATAACTCCCCAAAAGAGCATCTCTGTTTCCCTCTATTTAATCTCCTCCTTCCTCCCCCTCCTCTGTTCCTCTTCCCAGTGGCTTCTGCAATGTCTGGGTGTCATTAATCTGATGGTAGTGGAGTGGTACCCATTACAGTCGCACACCCTAAATCAATGACTGATACATGGGTGTGTATGCATGTCTGCATAGCTAAAGAATTTCCAGCAAAGATTTATATTGTGATGTACGCTGTCTTTTGATTCCTCTCCTTGCTTTGCTGATGATCTTACTCTACAGGAGGGCCTAATGAGTTGATGTGCCCTCATGAATAAAGTGAGAAAACCCACACACACATATGTATGTACACACACGTACACACAAATGACTCAGACTGTTTGTTTTAAAAAGCGAACAGTGTGATAAATCACAAATGCTGGTTAGAAGTAAATATTTGCATGTGCTAATTGGACTCATTAATGGCAGAGATATGAGTGGAGGTGGGGAGGGAAAAGAGATGAGTGACTACTTAAATATACACCACTGATCAGCTATCTAATTGGAGCTTTGTAATGCACATGCACACACTCAGCACTGTTTGTGCATTGGTGTGTCAGGCTGTAGAAGAGGAATGACTAATACCTTTCTTACACACACATATGTATGCACGCGCTTGCACACACTCAGGCAAAGGCTCTTCACTGAACCCCCGTCTCCAAAGAGGCTTTCAAGTAAATTGAGTTTTGGTTTAGGGTCCTGTTTATATTAATGAGTCCACTGCCGGTTGAGTTAGGCCCACTGCTCTGTGTTATTACCTGCTTGATAATGAATGCCAGCTTGACTAGCAGCAGTCAATGGATGCTGCCTCACACAGCAGATAATGCTGCAACTTGCTACTGCCTTGCAAAAATAGATTAGCTGCAATCTCCTAAGACTAGAAAATGATAGCGAATGGTAAATGCAGACAGAATCCGTGGTGGGCGCCGCACCTTGAAAGACGTTCACAATTACTATATACCAGACCTTGATCAAACAGCATTAGCAAATAATTGAACACATTTGTTTCAACCATCCGGAAATTGCAGATTGGTGAAATTTTTCTCACAGGACAGTACAATGAGTTAAGGCAAGTTTTAGAGGTAATTTGGTAAACATTTTAGAGATTACCTTATGCCAATATGGAAAGCTCCTCACAAGTGCTAAGAGACTATAAATCACTGCTATCAGTACCATTATAGCTTCCACATCAACACTAGTATGCGTCATTACTAGCCACACTATTCTTAGGAACGGAGCAAAAGGCACATACTGATGCTCAGTGCTACAATGCAATGGCTATAAAAAGTATTCAACCCCCCCCCAAGATTTGCAAAAATCTGCCCAGAGCTGGCATCCTCACAAACTGAGTGACCAGGCAAGAAGAAGACTGGTGAAGGAGGCCATCAAGACATCTACAACTACTCTGAAGAAGTTAAAAGCTTCAGTGACTCAGATCGGAGCGACCATACACACAACAACTGTTGCCTGGGCTCTTCACCAGTCAAAGCTGTATTTGAGAGTGGCAAAGAGAAAACCACTGTTGAAACAAGCTTATGAAATCTTTCCTGGAATTTGCCCAAAGGCATGTGGGAGACTCCAAGGTCAATTAGAAGAAGGTTCTTTGGTCTGATGAGAAAAAAACTGAGCTTTTAGGTCATCAGACTAGACATTATGTTTAGCGAACACCAAACACTGCACAGACACACTATCTCCAGCCTGAAGCATGGGGGTGGAAGCATCATGCTCTGGTGATGCTTCTCAGTAGGTTTGTAAAGGTAGAAGAGAAC
>VUQH01040636.1:0-21077 GCA_015106775.1 Etroplus canarensis
TGGTGAGGTGTGCAGTAGGAGTGACAGATGGGTTGAAGGTGGGGGTAGGATTACATCAGGGATCAGCTCTGAGCCCCTTCTTGTTTGCAGTGGTGATGGACAGATTGACAGATGAGGTCAGGCAGGAATCTCCGTGGACTATGATGTTTGCAGATGACACTGTGATCTGTAGTGAGAGTAGGGAGGAGGTGGAGGAGAGCCTTGAGAGGTGGAGGTATGCACTGGAGAGAAGAGGAATGAAAGTCAGTAGAAGCAAGGCAGAGTACACGTGTGTGAATGAGAGGGAGGCAGGTGGACTAGTGAAGATGCAAGAAGTAGAGATGGCGAAGGTGGATAACATAAATACATGTGGTCAACCATCCAAAGCAATGGACAGAGCACAAGAGGGGTGAAGAAGACAGTGCAGGCAGGGTGGAGACAAGTTTCAGGGGTGCTTTGTGACAGAATGATAGCAGCAAGAGTGAAAGGGAAGGTTTAACAGATGGTAAAGAGACCTGCTATGATGTATGATGATGTTTGACACTGATAAAAAGACAGGAGGTGGCAGAATTGAAGATGTTGAGATTTTCCCTGGGAGTGACCAGGATGGACAGGATTAGAAATGAATCTATCAGAGAGACAGCTCAGGTGGAGTCGTCTGGAGATAAAGTCACATAGGCAAGGATGAGATGGTTTGGACATGTTCAGAGGAGGGATAGTGGACATATTGGAAGACAAAGCTGCCAGGCAGGAGGAGAAGAGGAAGACCACATAGAAGGTTGATGGATGTCGTGAAGCAGGACATGCAGAGGGTTGGTGTGAGAGAAGAGGACGCAAGGGATAGGATGAGATGGAGGCAGATGATTTGCTGTGGTGACCCCTAAAAGGAGCAGCCAGAAGAAGAAGAAGACATAAAGGGAAAAATTGTCTGTAGAAGCCAAAAGGTTTTTTGTAACAGGCTGTAAACATTGCATCTGCTGATAAGTGGAACATTTCACCATGGGAGTCTACAGGGATTGACTCACTTCTGGAGCCAGCTTGAAGTCTTTAGCTCTGAGGTTCACCCAGATGCACTTGGACACGTTCACACGTGAACTCCAAACAGTTTCTGTAAAGCCAGGCTGGGACGTTGTCCAACGCTGTCTTTCCTCACATGTAGCACAGAACAGGAGACAGTCCTCTTCAGGCATGTTCTGCAGTTCACACGTGAAAACGCATTAGAGGTGATATAAAGTTCAGACACTCTAAACTAACTGGAACTACTGAACATCCACCAGGTCCCCTCTGACCTGCTGGGGTTACTGTTCACATCTACCCCTCTGGATTCTGTCACTGACCTAACCAAAAGTATGTGGACTAAAAGGCTGCCAAACCCCAGTCCTACCCTTTAGCAATATACTGGTGACCTGATGGGTTATAAGAGGTGAAAACTGCTCCACATTCATCAATATAATTTGTTTCTTCTCTTTCAAGAACACTCAACAATTAAAAATACAAACAGATTTCTGCAGATGAGAAACTGCAGTTCATGACTTTATCTGACAATTAATGTACGGTCTGTTGAGGCTTTGATTTTGTATTTTTTTTTATCATATAATGAAATATGACTTATCTCTAAATAAATAAGAGGAGAAGTGTGAAAATCACACGCAGTTTAGGACATTCTTTTGATTAACAAATTCATTTTGTGTATTAGAATTTTTTATTGTCTCCTAACGTGGCGCACCATCTGGCTACAGCCAAACTTTTTGGTTTCCAGCTGACAGTGTGGGTGCGTTTGGGAAGAAATAAACCAAATAAATTTCTGCTTTTTTGATGCAGCTTTTCTTTTTTGTAAAATTTGCTGCAGGAGAGTTTTGTTCTTCCTCCGCTGAGAGAAAAAAAAAGAAGAAACAACAGCTGGAAGAGAGCAGAGAGGACATGCACGCTCGCGTACTGTCGCACGTTCACATTAACTGTCTTCTTCATATTTACACGTTTTTCCCTCTTTTCACGCACACACACTGAGTCACACTTTGCATTCCTTTCACACACATATTCACACATTTCTCATTTTCACATTCTTCTTCTTCTTCTTCTTTGCCCACACACACATTAACGCTCCCATTTTTCTCAATCTCACAACATGAACACACACTTACTCACTCTCACTTTCTTCCTCTGACACACACACACACACACACACACACACACACACACACACGTTTCGCAGGCTCTTGTCAGATGCCGGGATGTCCCGGGGGGGGAGGAGGGTTGTGAATGTCTCTCTCCCTCCGTCTTCCTCCCCCTGATACTGGACATACATGTTGACTGCGCCTGAAGTGCGAGGCGTTTCGAAAGCTGGATTTCTTCTTCTTTATTTTAATGTTCACCTTCGCCGCACCAGCAGATGCAGGCTTCAGTCTTCAACCGCAGGAACTGTGAGGCAGTTTTTGGTGGTCTGCACCTTTATGTGCTACAGCCTCCCCTGTAGGACTTCTTTCAGGTCCATTTCTGGAGGAGAAAGGAGTACCTCCTCATGAGTTGACACTTCTGAGCGGTCTTGAGAACTCCTGGGTAGGTTGTGGGTTGTAACACTTGCGTCATCACTGGTGTTACATGAGTTCTCCAGTGATCTGCACGATGGAGCCATAGAAAGAAAATCATCAGATGGGAGTTTGTCCTGTGCTCTCCTGCTACAATCAGCTGATCAGTTCATGAGGTCATTTGCTAACTTCAAGTCTTACTAAAAATCTAAGTTGAGAATTGTTGGCATTGTTAGTGTCAGAAAGGATGGCGTGTGTTTACTGGCCCGATCTGACCTCCAGTTGCAGGTTATTCGTGAATGAGCGTGCGGTGTCCTTTGTCTCCCCTCGCTCGTCACATCAGGTTTTAAAACACCAAGGCAGCAACAGCCAAAACCCTTGACGAACCGATGGGTGATTTTAGGGTGGCTACGTCCAGTCTTTTATGTGAAGCCTGTGGGAAGGGGGAGAAATATCGTCATGTAAAAAAGAAAGCTTTCACAGGATTCTATGTAATTGTGAAAAACTAAGTACACCCCATGATTCAGTAGCTTGTAGAACCTCCTTAAGCAGCAATAAGTCATTGTTTTCTTTATGATCTTATCAGTCTCTTATATTTTTCTGGAGGAATTTTGGCCCACTCTTCTTTAAAATGTTACCTCAGTTCCTTGAGGTTTGCATTTTAGCATTTCAGTGGGGTTGAGGTCTGGACTCTGACTGGGCCATTTTTAAGCCATTCTGTTGGAGATTTGCTGCTGTGTTTTGGATCATCATCCTGTTGCATGGCCCAGTTTGGGCCAACCTTTAGCTGTTGGACAGATGGCCTTACATTTGACTCTTGAATAATTTGGAATACAGAGGAGTTCATATAACCACCCCTTCACTGCTGCACTTGACGGTTGGAATGAGGCGCTTGCAGTGATATCCTGTGTTTGGTTTTTGACAAAGGCGTCACTGTGCATTATGACCAAATATCTCCACTGTTCCAATGGTCTTGTGGTTTGATCAGGTGTGACTTTGCAAACCTAAGCTCTACTTCCATGATTTTTTCTAGAGAGAAGAGGCTCTCCTGTCCTTCCAAATAAGCCATCCTTGTTTAGTCATTTTCCAATTATACTGTCATGAACTTTAACATTTAATACGCTAAGCCTCTAGAGTCTGAGATGCAGCTCTTGGGTTTATTGCAATTTCTCTGAGCGTTGCACCATCTGATCTTGGGGTAAGATATGTAGGAAGATTGTGGAATTCTGTTAACACACACCTGAATACTCCAGACCAGCAAACCGCTAAGAGTTCTGCTTTCATAGTGTTGCTCATGATCAGTTAATCAAGCACCTGGCTGCTATTTACCCCCTGAATTCCTATGGAATGATAAGTGTACAGTACACCTCTCTACAGCTTTTGAGGAGTTGGGATATGAGCATGACTTGAATTTTTACTCCACAAAGGGACAGGAATGTGACAGCAAAGTGCAAACTGAGTCAACAAAAAAAACCCAGCAGCTGCTAACACACAGCAGAGCGACATAAACACCGAGTGTGCGAGTGTGAACCCAGCCAAACAGCCAAAGCTTGATTTTCAGCAGAGCAGCGAAGAGCATCAGGCTTAAAACATCCCAGCAAATGTGATTCAAACTGCGACTTTATCTCAGGACCGGTGGCTGTACGGCAGCAAAAACTGACCCACGGATGGACAGATGCTGGCATCTTCATGTACAACAGCACTCCAGTCAGACAAAGCAAGAACTACTGAGCAGATTATTCCAGTAAATAAATTAAATGCACATGTCTGGAGGCAGATTTGTGTAGGTGTGTGGGACTAAGGTGAGGTGAGGAGAACCCAGGTGGAGAACAGTAACACAAATGAAGAGGAGATGAAAAATAAAAGTCAGATATGGTTCGATGAGGTGATGTGGGGTGTTTTTTATTGCCGGGTATGAAGTCGAGTGAAATTTTGTCTCAGAAGAAGGAAGAAAACCAGCAGAGCTGGAAGGATAGAGTGAGTGGCAGTGTGAAATGGATGAGGAGAGCCAAAACGAAGAGTTAAATCAGAGAAATAAAGGTTATTTTCTGATTGTTTTAAAGTTGTTACCTTAGAAAGCAGCACCTCCACACACGCCTGCAGGAAGGCGCTGGTAACAGCTTCATCTCCCCGTCTGCTGTCGCTGCTTTGCCCTGCACAGAGAACAGACGGAGACAGCCGGGATGCAACCTGGGTTAACGGCTTTATAAAATCCGATGTGTAAAAACAGCTGTCGCTACGTCAGCCTAATCTTCGTGGGGTTTCACCTTTAATCTCTCTACAAAACCTTCCAGGGGGAAAAAAGTCCCAGGTAATGTGGATGGATGTGGTTTGAGAGATAGAGCAAGTCGTCCACTAATTTGAAGGTTGGTGGTTCAATCCCTGTTACCTGCAGTGTGCATATCAGAGTGGCCTTGGGCAAAATACTGAACCCCAAATTGCCCCTGATGGATTGTAGAGTAGGCGTGTTTGTGTGATTGTTAAAAAGAAGTTGTGTGAATTCGGGTGCTCAGTGGAAAAGTTGTATAAGTACCGGTCCTTTTCGCTTTAGGTAGAAAAACGCTCTTTTTCATTTCTTTGCAGTCTTTTTATGGGTCTTTGTTGGGGATGAAACCGAGACCAAACTCATCATAAACACGTCCGCTAAATGATTCTGACGATCTTCCTGTAGTACGAAGCTGCTAATGCTAAGTTAAAGAACACTGCTCTGATGAAAGAGCCTTCAGGTAATGAACTGGAAACACATCTGAATAATGGAGTTTTCTGTCCTTTCTGATTCATCCTCTGTAAAAAGAAAAACAGACATGAACCAAATGGTGGTTTGGCAGTTTTTGTAATACTTACAGTTAGGTCCATAAGTTTTGGGACACATTCTTTGTAATTTTGCCTCTGTAAACCCCTACTGTGTGTTTTAAATCAAACAGTCGAAATGTGATAGACGTGGAGTCTTTCAGATTTAATTCAAGGGGATTGACAAACGAATCAATCCTTGCATCCTCTTCCCTCACACCAACCCTCTGCATGTCCTCCTTCACTACATCCATGAACCTTCTCTGTGGTCTTCCTCTTCTCCTCCTGCCTGGCAGCTCCATCCTCAACATCCTTTGTCCAATATGTCCACTATCCCTCCTCTGAACATGTCCAAACCATCTCAGCCTTGCCTCTCTGACTTTGTCTCCAAACTTCTCAGCCTGAGCTGTCCCTCTGATGGACTCATTTCTAATCCTGTCCATCCTGGTCACTCCCAGGGAAAATCTCAACATCTTCAATTTTGGCACTTTAGAGATACTGTAGTCCCACATTTTTCAGAGGATTAAAAGTAATGGGACAACTGACTCACAAACAGTTTTGTAACCAGGTGAGGTCTGTTCTTTTGTTATTCCATGTCAAACTAAGCAGCTCAAAGATCTAAATGTTAAACTTGCAGTTTGGTAGCTGTTCATTGGCACTTTCAACATGAGCTCCAAAGAGACGTTGATGCAAGTGATGGAGGCCGTCATCATTCTGGAACACCAAAATCAGAGAGAGAGAAAACTTTAGGAGTGGCCGTCTTGATGCATGCTCAATCATCCAGGTAGTAAAACCTCAAAAGTTGATTCTGTTCATCTGGACGTGAAGTTTTCCGTGGGAGAAATGTTTCATCACTCATCCAAGTGACTTCTAAGAACAGAATCAACTTTTGAGGTTTAGGAGTGGCCAAAACAACAATCTGGAACATTCTTAAAAAGAAGAAATGCATCGGCCAGCTCACCAACACCGAAAGGCTGGGACTACAGGCTACAACAGGATACAACTAAAGTGGATGATCACAGAATTCTTTCCATGGTTCAGAAAAACCCTTCACAACATCTAACAAAGTCAAAAACATGTTCACTGAGGTAGGTGTATCGTTGTCAGAGTCTAAAATCAAGAGATGTCTTCATGAATTTACATACAGAGGGTTTACGACAAAGAGCAAACTACTGGTTATAATGAAGAACAGGAAGGCCAGATTAGACTTTGTCAGAAAAACGTCTCAGAGAGCCTGCCCAGCTCTGAAAAAATGATTTGGACAGGTGAAACTAAGGTGAACTTCTACCAGAATGATGTCAAGAGAAAAGTATGGAAAAGGAAAGGACCAGCTCATGATCGGGAGCATACCACATCATCTATCAAATATGGTGGAGGTAATGTCATGATAGAAAGACCAGGATGACTTCTGAAGTGTACAGGGCCGTACGCTCTGCTCAGATTCACCCAAATGCTGCAGAACTGATTGGACACTGCAAATGGATAATGACCCAAAGCATACTGCAAAAGCAACCCAAACATTTCTTGAGTCACAGAAATGGGATGTTCTTCAGTGGCCAAGTCTGTCACCTGTTACCTACCCAGGAGAGCAGCTTTCCAGTTACTGAAGACAAAACTGAAGGCAGAGACCCCCAAACAAGCAGCAGCTGAAGGCCCGGCAGAGCATCTCAAGGTATAAAAAAGCATTTGGTGATGTCCGTGGGTTCTAGACTTCAGGCAGTCACTGACTGCAAAGGATTTTCATTTAAGTATGAAAAACACTATGACTATGCACAAAAATGGCTCTAATTCCTGAACATTTAATTGCAATTCTTTTATGAAACCTCTTAAATTAAAGCTGAAAATCTGCACTTCAATCACATTTTGACTGATTTAAAATAAACTGTGATGGTGCACAGAGGCATAAAAACAAACAAAAAAATGTAAGTGTCCCAAAACTTATGGCCCTAACTGTGCCTGTATTAGGGAGATTATTTCTCCATGAACAATATGCACATTGTTCCCATTTGCAGAGCAACCAATGCACCATCCACTTGTATAAATCTATATTATAATGTGTATGGACCCATTTTGGATAATGGCAACACTTACACTCACTTCATAGAGGCTGTAAATGCAGGACTTTATCCAAGCACGTTGTCAAACCGCCGCTCTCTTGTGTTCAATACATTCATGCTGTGATTGGCTCTTACAGTCAGAGCTGCAGCTGTGTGTTAATAGAGGAAGAGTAATAGAGTGGTGGAGAGCGAGTCAGTTTTAAGTGTGTTTAAAACATAAAAATGGCCTTCTGTGTGTGTCTGTGTGAGCATGTGTGCAGGCAAATAATAGCTGAGGTGAAGCTGAAACTGAACACCCTGCTCAAACACACACACACACACACACACACACACACACACACACACTTATGTTTGTATTTCTATCTGTGCGAGGACAAACCTGGACCCTAAAGCCTGCTCTGAACCCTCCAATGACCCCTTTGAAGTTGTAAGAACTGGCCTTACTATCATGGTTTTGGAAGAAATTCACAGAACCATAAAGATACACACACACACACACACACACACAGACCTGTTCATGAACTCATTAGCCATCCACACAGACCGAAACATCAAACAAGCTTGTATTCCCTCTCCACCAAGGTCGTCCAGCAGTTCTTCACAGGAGAAAGTTCTAACAAGCTCCAGAATCAACTGCCACACTTGGTGCCCTCCAGCTGGACACTCAAGCCTCTGGGAGCTCCCTGCATGTGACCTCTGACCTCACTGTATCCGTCTTATAGTCGCATTTGGTAATCAGTTGTGTTTTAGTTTTCAAATAAGAAAAAACAGGCGTCATAGTGAAGTTATAATAAACAAGGGTTTTTTTAAAAAAAAGCAAGGTGAAGTACTAAAACGTGAACATATATGACAAATATAATCAGTGTTCAACATTCATACTGATAATCATACTGATAAGATTTGCATCTTGTGTTATGGCCACTATTTTGACGTTCTCTAAGCCTCCTTCGAACAGCGAACTGTGACTTTTCCACCTTTGAACTTTGGAGGTTATCCATGATATTTTAGGGTTTTTCTCTCCTGCTCTTACGTTTGTTTGTCATCAGTTGTTGTTGTTGTTTTCCTTGGATGACCTGATTGGCACCTGTTCCTCAACACGCCAGTGGTTTCCTTCTTTTGCAGGACATTCCAAATTGTGGTGCTGGGTAAGTCCAGTGTTTCTGAAATCCGCCTGATGGATGTCCCCCTTTTTCTCAGCTTCAGAATAGTCTCCCAGTAAAAATCAGAAAGCCAGTTTGGAACAAAGTCATGCACCAATGGGACAAAGATGAACCTCTATTAAAGTGATGGAAAGGCCAAAGTCTGGAGACAGAAGACATCTGTTCCTGATTTTAAACAAACAATCTCATCTGTGAAGCACGGCGGAGGTTAGGTCATGGCGTGGGCTTGCATGGCTGCTTCTGGAACAGTCTCGATCGTTTTTATTGATGATGTAACTCATGATGACAGCAGCAGAAGGTACACAGAGTTCACAGAAACATACTGTCTGCCACTTTATGGAGAAATGCATTCATACTAGGAATTAATTATGCAGCAAGACACACCGCTGCCTCAACAAGGGACTTCATCAGAGGGAATGCGAAATGTTTTGCACTGGCCGAGTCAACCACCAGATTTGAACCCAAATGAACATGCATGTCACCTCCTGAAGAGAAAACTAAAGAGATAGACCTATAAAACTATGAGACGCTGAAGTAAAAGTCTGGTGGCGTCTGTGGGTGGTAGGTTTGATGCAGTTACTGCAAGCGAGTGACAGGAAACCAAATATCAAATATTTTTTTACTTTAATTTAGTTGAATTCTGCTCCACTGCTTGTGCTCACTTGAAAGACCGGGTAGTGTGATACAACATGAATTCTGATTTATGTTGTTTAACATATATAAATGTAAATAGCAGGGAATTAAAGCTGAAACTCTGATCTCTCTTCTCATATTCATCCTTTGATCTCACATGCAAATGTCTTCAATGCACAGCGAGGCTAATTATGTGACGTTGCTGTTCCGTTACTTTCTGCGGGGACTGTATTTTCATTTTGAGGCATTATCGAAATTGCCTTTATTTTTATGCCCAACTGGGCCTGAAAACTGCATTATAGAATAACAAGTCAAATCTAATTTAAAGAAAAATAAGCACAGAAAGACACAAAAGGTTTGCTGAATTTCCTTAAAATACACTTTTAAATTTTTGTTCTTCTAAGAACTTATACTCGTACCACCATTTTTGCTGTTGCAGAAATTCCTCCCATAGATTTCTTTGAGTACCATGTCTCTCTTTCTCGTACAACGCGCCTGGGTAAATCCAGCTATTTTAACAGCTGGAGTGAATCTGAAGCGGAGCCCAAACTGAGACGGAAAAGGTGGTGATGAAGGAGTTTATTTTAAAATGTCTAATTTTGTTGATTAACGCAGGAAGAGACAATAAAACAATGAATCTCGTGGGGAAATCTGGTAAAAGAAACACAAGAAATGAGGCGCTGCTGAGAGAAAAGAGAAATCAGGTGACTTCTTTTCTTTTCGTCTACCTGTAACAGCGGCAAGAGAAGAGGAAACAAAGATGTTCATTCCTCAGACGTATACTGTGTCATGAAACGCAGCTTTTTATAAACTCGGGATTTAATCGTGCTGTCAGAACACAGGAGAGGAGGGAGCAACTTTAATCACACCAACAACAAACTAAGTGACACGAGGACACTGAGACTTAATTTTCCTGATTTTCATATCAGGCCTCAGTCGCTCCGTCGTTCCCACGAGGCTCCTCAGCTCCTTCAGCACGTTTTCCTGAAGTACCTTTGACTCAGTATTTTTATTGTTTCTCTTCTAAACATAATTAAATCAAACTGAAACCAAATTAAAAGTGAAATGTAGAAATGGGAAGTTTGATGAAACTTGGCTCAGTTTCAGTTCCACTGAGGACTCAGATGTTTTCAGCTCTGCTATCAGACTTAATCTGTTTTCTAATGACATTGAGCCGTTAATATCTGATTGTGTTAAATATAAGACATCAGGTCCACATGGATGATAAAGGACAGGACGAGTGCAGCAGCAGCGCAGCTCTGATTGGTTCCTGGATCCCCAGCTGGTGTTTGACTGTATTATGCAGTGCTCTGCATTTACTAACCTTTATTTTTATTTGAATGTTTGAATTTGAGTCTTTCTGTTTATCCAATTTACACTCAGAAAGCACTTTATTAGAAACAGTCCGCTGGGCTACGTCTCACTTTGATCGCAAACAGTCTCAGTTGTAGATGAAGATGCTGGAAACCATCACATCCTTAAAATGTGTACAACGGCCGTAGCCTCTATGACAGAGGAAGGCAACATTTTTTCTCAGTAATAAAAGGGCCACAAAGTGCTGAAATATGTTCAGATCTACACTACTGGGACAAAAGCATTAGGTATGACACCTACAGGACATTTTAGAACATCCCATTCTAAACCCATAGGATATATCAAATGGGGGCCTTTTTTTTCTGGGAAGACTTTCTAGCCAAATTTGGAGTGTGTCTGTGAGAATTTTTGACCTTTCATCCAGAAGAGCATTTGTGAGGTCAGACACTTGGATGAGAGGGATTGGCTCACACTCCATTCTGGTTCATCCCAAAGGTGCTGGATGGGGTTGAGGTCAGGGCTCTATGTGGGCCAGTTAGGTTCTTCCACAGCAAATTCATCCAACCATGCCTTTATGGAGCTTGCTTTGTGCACTGGAGTACAGTCATGTTGGAACAGAAAAGGACCTTCCCCAAAGTGTTCCCACAAAGATGGAAGCACAGAATTGTCCAAAATGTCTTGGCAAGCGGAAGTGTTAAAGTTCTCCTTCATTGGAACTAAGGGGTCCAGGCCAACCCCAGAAAAAAAACCCTAAATCATTATCCCTCCTCCACCAAATGTTAAAGTTGGCACAGTGAAATCAGGCAGGTAAAGTTCTCTTGACATTCATGAATCCCAGACTGGTCCATCAGAGTGCCAGATAGAGACGCGTGATTGGTCACGCCACAGAACACTTTTCCACTGCTCCAGAATCCAGTGGGGGCCCGCTGTGCATGACTTCAAACGATGCTTGGCATTGTGCGTTGTGACGTAAGGCTGATATGTAGCTGCTTGAAAGTGGACGCCCATGCCATGAAGCTCCCAGCACACAGTTTCTCGTTTGATTTTAATGCCAGAGGAGGTTTGGAAATCATTGGTACATTGGTGACTTTTACATGCTATGCACCTCAGCAGTTGGCGTCCTCACTCTGTAACTTTACATGGTCTGCTATTTGATGGCTGAGTTGCTGTGGCTCCTAAATGCTTCCACATTGCAGTAATACCATTTACAGTTCTTCTTCTTTCAGCTGCTCCCGTTAGAGGTCGCCACAGCATCATCTGCCTTCATGTCACCCTATCCCTTGCATCTTCTTCCCTCACACCAACCCTCTGCATGTCCTCCTTCACTACATCCATCAACCTTCTCTGTGGTCTTCCTATTACAGTGCCACGCTGGCATTCAGGGAACTCTTTAGAAGGAACCATTTCTTTGCAAATGTTTGCAAAGACAGACTGCATGGCTAGGAGCTTGATTTTATACATACGTCTGTGGTAAGATTCAAGATTCAGGATTCAAGATTCTTTTATTGTCATGTACCATGTAACGATGTGCATTATTACGGCAATGAAATTTGTTTTGTTTGGTGCCAGCTCAATTTGTTAATAAATACACTCTGGATAGCATAATGGGATCTATCTATCTATCTATCTATCTATCTATCTATCTATCTATCTATCTATCTATCTATCTATCTATCTATCTAAGTGTAGCCCAATACTTTTTGATGAATTTTTGATGTAAAATGAGCAATGTGCGGCCCTTGTTTTAAATTCAAAGAACCTTCTGAAACATTGGTTGACTTTTCTCCTTCAGTCTGCTGTTCCTATCATGCTGATAGTCTTTCGATGTTCCTTTTACCTGCTGCTGGTGTTGCTGTGATCACTTGAAATATTCCTTTGCCACACCTTTTGTATGCCATTTGTATCCTGATTGTGATCTTATTGGTCATGATGATGAAGAGAGTGGTCCTGTTGGTTGACTCCCACATTAGGCAGGTATGGTTGGGGGCTTCCTATCACCAAAACATCAGTAATGCGTTCAATGCTATGACGTGCTGATGTGTTTATATTTTTCATGGCCATGGTTACGACTGACCACGTAGCCATAATACTCCTGAACTCTCCACTGGCTTGGGAATGCTTCATTGTCCCCAGCCTGCTGTCGTGGGGAACCAGACCCGGCCAAGCATCTGAAAATTGGCGGCTGGATGGCAAGAGAACAGGCTGGTTTTGGCCCATAGTTACATTTCAGTGGCACAGCGCCCTCTACTCAATGTAACACACAGCAGGAAAACTGCGGTGACAGTTGCAGATCAGCAAAGTGTGTAACTGTGAGGAGGGCGGGGTGGATGGATGGGTCCACAAATCACTGGATTTTCTTTCTTTTCTGATCCAAACTACAATTATTCAGCACAGCCTCATGGCAGTTTGTGAAACAGACACAAACTGCGTCACCTTAACCACATGTTTATCATGGTAGCAATTTTTGTTTTTAAGGCAGCATGTTATTATAATTTTTTATTATTTGTGCTTTATCGTAACATCCTCTATATTTACCCCAAACCCTCTATTTCCCTTAAACATAATCAAGTTGTTTTTGTACCTTGACCAATTCGAGTTTATATGCCTGAAATAAAAAGGCCTGCCTGAAAACATTCACAGCATTGTGAGCAGGAAATATGACAAAGGAGGCCCTTGAACTGTTGAGTAGCTGAAATTCTATATCGGGCGAGAAAATATTTGCTTTCAAAATGACAGCAGTTGGTCTCCTGAGTTCCCAAACACTTACAGATGGTTGTTAAGAGAAGAGGTGATGCAGCACAGTGGGGAGCATGCTGCTGTAGCTTTTATTTATTTATTTGTTTTAAATGTGTTCCTGACATCGAATTTAAAATGAGCTTATATTTTTCAGAATGAAGTTTTAACGTTTGAAATGTTCTTTTTGAGCTACAGTACCGTGCAAATGTCACAAGCCATCCCTTTCTTTATATTTTGCTGGGAAAATAGGAAATAGGTGCAACAGTTTATTGAAACATGTGCAAACATAAATGGAAACACAGTACATAAGGCAACAAAAACAATTTGTACAATTCTAACCAGCTTGAAAGTCAATATTTGGTGCGACCACCTTTATACTTCAGTACAGCCAGGAATCTGTCATCGTCTGTGGGGTTTTTGTGGTTTAGGATTGAGTTCTCTGTTAGTTTCTAGGATGTTTAAGTTGTTTCTGTTTTTTTCTTTATGTATTTAGATTCTAGTTTCATGGGGTTTGGTCGTAGTTCAGTTTCGTGAGTGCTTAATGTTTAGGTTTTATTATTCCACCCTTCCCATGTGTTTTTCCTTCGCGTTGTCCTTGAGACTCTGTGGTTAGTTTTGTCGTTGCACATTTCCTTTCTTATCTTGATATCTGTTGTGTCCTTTGCAGTGCATGTAGTTTTGCTTCCTGATTCCTTGGTTGTTGTCACCTGTATTTCCATTTTATGGACTTAGTTGTTTTTGATGGACTTATCAGCTCTGACATAAAGCTTGCTTCATGTTCAAGTCAGCGTGCCTCCTGCCGTCCTGCATTTTGGGTCCTCAGCTCTTCACTCACTGGGAAATATGACACTCTCTTATAAAGATTTCTTGTCATTCCTTTAAGCAGTCTTCAGGAATAGTTCTCCAGGATTCCTGAAGGACATTTCAAAGCTCTTCTTTGGATGTTGGCTACCTTTTATTTTGTTCTCTGTCACTGCTTCAATAATGTTGAGGTCTGGGCTCCGGGGAGGCCAATCCATGACTGATAGTGTTCCATTGTGTGTTTTTGTGCTTTGACAGTGTGTTTGGCATCATTATTTTTGCTGAAAACTGAAGCTGTTGCCAATCAGATGTTTTCTAGATGGTATAGCATTGTGGATCAAACTCTGACAGGACATTTCTACATCATAATTCCATTAGTTTGGACAAACTCTCCAGCATCACTGGCTGAAATGAACCCCAAACCATGACAGTGTTGCAGTCTGTGTGTTTTGCCTTTGCTGGACTGAGTTTTGTTTATTTTTCCAGGATATTTGTTTTTCCTTTTTTATGTCCCATTATGTACCTAGGTTCTAGTTTCTTCTCTGTTTGGTTGCAGATTTTTCAAAGGTTTTATGGACTGATGAGACGAGAGGGACTCTTGATGGACCAGATGGATGGGCTCGTGGCTGGATCAGCCAAGGGCTTAGAGCTCCACTTCGACTCGGGGGCCAGCAAGGTGGAGGTGGGGTACGGGTATGGGCTGGAATTATTAAAGATGAGCTCGTTTGACCTTTTTCAAGTTGAAGATGGACTGAAGAAACTGATAGACTCTATGGAAGACCTTTGAGTGATATTGAAAAGAAGGGTGGCTATATTGGTCACTGATTTATTTTTTGAAATGTCACAAATGTTTATTTGTAAAGTTTGAGTTGTTTGTTTATTATTTTCACTTTAACAGATGAAGATAAACAAGTGAGATGGGAATGTTTTTGTTTTTCTTTGAGTTGCCTAATAATTGTGCATGCACAAATATTCTTGCACAGAAGCCAAAACCTAATTTTCACTTCCTTAAATATTCAGGTTTGAGGATTATTAATATTTTTGGACTGACCAAGAGCACTGTTGTTGTTAAATAATAATTGTGCACACAGTGTATTATCCTTCTCGTGTTTTCCTGAAATACATATTGCCATTTAGTTTGAGACATCTGGCTTTGCCGTAATAAAATCTGCTGTGCTCCACAGGCGAAAATGCTTCCAGTGGCTGCCATTTTATAAGTGCTTGAGTTAAAGTGATGTAACTAACACTATACCTTATAATAACTGCATTTATATGTTGGCGTTCCTTTCAAAAAGCATTGAAAAGTGATGCCATTCATAGGAATCACTGCGGCTTGTATGCAAACTGTTGCACTACCAGCACATAAATCACAGTCCAGTATTCTGCTCTGTACTGCTGCTGCTATTTTGTAATGTACAGATGCACACGGGATAATCATTTCCCACTTTTTAACCGTGGCATCGAATTTGGTATCGCAATTGTAATTTTACTGGTGTTGTCCCGACAACTAAATTTCTGGTAGTCCGCCCCTCTGTTAGTTGTCCCAGTTGGGTGGCTCAACCTTTGGAGTTTCTATATGAACCACTGATCAACCTGAGTCAAGGTTTGCTCTCTGCTAACTCTCTGTGCCTGCTCAGAGTCCTGCATTTGGGTCCTCTTCCCTGCTCCACAGCACGGCCATCAGCCTTCAGGATTACCATTAATTAATTTGACAGCAGAAGGCTTTAATAAAGGCGGAGTTAGCCTGGATCATCTCTCCAGCAGGAAGAGAAAATATGAGCAGTCAGGATGAGCAACTAATCTATACACGACTACATTTTACAACCCCAGCTCCAAACAGGTTGGGATGCCATATAAGAGATAAATAAAAACAAAATGCAATAATTTGCAATAATCTTATGAAGCAATAATTTTATTAAGAATATTAGCTCATCTTGCATCTGATGGCAGCAACACTGTGGAGCATCCCATCTTCTTTTAACAGCCTGGGAACATCTGGGAACTGATGAGACCAGCTGCTGCACCTTTGGCAAAGGAATGTAGCCCCATCTACTCCCCTTTACTATGAAGCCATGCTGTTGGAATAGCTGCAGTATGCGGTTTAGCACTGTCTTGCTGAAACGTGCAATGCCTGACCTGAAAAAGAGCTAATCTGCAGGGGAGCATATGTTGCTCTAAAACCTGTATATACTTCTCAGCATTCATGGTGCCTTTCCAGATGTGCAAGTTGCCAGTACCATAGGCATTAATGCACCCATCAGAGAGGCAGCCTTTTGAACTGAGCACAAAAACAATTTCAAATATCTATTGGTCTGACCATAGAACAGTTGTCCACTTTGTCTCAGTCCATTTTAAATGAGCTTTGGCCCAGAGAAGATGGCTACATTTCTAGGTCATGTTCAAATATGGCTTCTTCTTTGCATGATAAAGCTTTAAGCTACATATGTGGATGGCACGGCCAACTGTGTTCACAGAGAGTGACAGAATCATGCCCTGCAATAAAATGCTACCCGAGGGCCTGAAGATTACCAGCATCCAGTCCTGGGCTTCAGCCGTGTCCCTTGCACACAGCTGATTCTCTGAATGTTTTGATGATAGCATGTACTGCAGATGATGGAATATTCAAAGGCTTTGCAATTTTATGTTGTAGAAAATTAATCTGAACTTGCTTCACAATTGCAGAAATATTTTCTCACAGATTGCTGAACATCTGCCAATCTAAGGTGCTCTTTTTATACCCAATCACATTACTGGCCTGTTGCTAAAACATCAGATGTCTGACTGGCTGCCCTGTACATCAATCAAGTGACAAATATTAATAGTGAAGACAGATGATAGGCTGACACCATGCGATCTACCCACGATGGCGATTGACGTATTGGGCACCCCTGCCCTAGAGAGTCATCCATCCTCTCAAACAAACAGACACCAGACAAGCAGGTAAACGTAAAACAGAAATCCTGACAACATTTCTGGTCAACAAAACATTCCTATGGATTATATTCAAAGTTGACGGACAAACAAGCTCTAGTCATCCAGTTTCAAGGACTTCTTTTGTGTGTTTTTATCTGTAATTTTAAAATGTTTTGAGCACAAAAAGCGAATAACTGGAAATGTGAACAACATGAGGAAAAAAGGCTGATAGGACTGTAAAGCCGAAGCCCAGTTTTATATTTAAGTTTATTCCTGGATAAGAGCAGGAAAAACCTCTCAGATCCATTTTAGTGGAAGTGAGGGAGTCTGCATTCATCACAGCTTTCAGTAAAAAAGAAATAAAAAGCTCAGTACTTAGCGAGGACTGTAGGCATGTCTCAGCTTCCATAACTAGCAGGTGTATTTGCATACATTCTGCCAACAGTTTGTTGACGTGTCTGCGGTTCTTTTCTTATCTCCAACGCAGACGTACACGTCGAGGAGCGAACAGTTTTTCAGACGCGTTGTCTGTAATCACTGTCTAAACAACAAGATGTGAACACAGTCGTAACTTAAGCCTAATAACACAGGCTGCGTGACGTGACGCCCGCTCTGCAGGGCCTCATCCTGCGGAAGAAAGGGCTCCGTTTCTGCTTCATCACTGAATATGATCCACGCAGCAGCATTTTGAAATGAAATTGGGAATAAACTGCAGTTTAATTACAGGATGCCTCTTTGGCAGGTCTTTAGATCATTAAAAATGTAAACTTCCAGTTCTGTGCTCTGATACGTGGACTTTGACTATATGGACAAACATTTTGGACCACACATCTTAAGACATACTTTTATTTACTCTTTTTTAGGGAAATGACAAATACACACATTTCTATTGTTATGTACACACATGCAGTGTGACATCACATGTGCCATTGATGGCAAATGTGCCTTGCTCCAGAGCACCTCGGCAGGGCTCGGTAGGGTTGAATCCGCCACCTCTCTGGCCTCCAGTCTCCTCCATACACACAGGTCCAGAATGGGGTCTTAAACTAGAGGGTCATGAATTGGCCTCCAATTCCAGGTGGGTCTTGAACCGGTGGCTCTCAGCAACCCTCTGATTTCCAGTTGAGTCTCCTGACGGACCGAGCCGCTGCCGCCCACTGATCGTTGCATTCTAGAGTTTCATTCAGTCTCATTGCCACAGGTGTATAAAATTAGGCACCTAGCCATGCAGTCTGCCTTTACGAACATCTGTGAAAGAATGGATCGTTCTGTGGTGCTCACTGAACACGGGATGCCACCGTTACAACAAGTCCGTTGGTGAAATTTATGAGGTATTATTGCAAAGTAGAAGCATTAATGAAACACACCCATGAAGGAGCAGACTACATAAAGTTCCAGAGTGCGGTTGCTGAGCGCTGAAGCATGTAGTATGTAGAAGTCCCAAGTACTCTGGCAGTAACATGAGCACAAAAACTTCCATGGCTGAGCAGCTGCATGCCAGCCTTACATCACCATGCACAATGCCAAGCATCGAACGCAGTGGGGTAAAGCACGCAACCACTGGAATCTGGAGCAATGGAAAGATGTTCTGTGGAGTGACGAATCACGCTTCCCTATCTGCCAGTCTGATAGAAGTGTCTGGGTTAGGCCAGGATTGCATTCTGCCAGCTGTGAAGTTTGATGGAGGAGGGAGAATGCTTTGAGGTTTTTTTTCAGGAGCTGGCCTGGACCCCTTAGTTCCAGTAAAGATAAATCTTAATACTTCAGTTTTGACTGTGTCCCAGTGCACAAAACAAGCTCCATAAAGGATCAGTGCTGCCGGTGGTTCCAGATGTTGTCTCTGTGTCGACTCTGGGTCGACTGGGCCAGATGCTCCTGGTGCTCCATCTCCCGGTCTCTGTCTCCACCCGGCTTGGAGGACGGGGAGAAAATGTCTTGTTGATAGCGGAGATCAGAGGAGAAAGGCCAGACTGCTTTGAACCAAAAGATAGGCAATAGGAACTCAAATAACCACTTGTTACAACCAAGGCATGCAGAAGAGCATCTCTGAACACACAACACATCAAACTGTGAAGCAGATGGGCTACAGCAGCAGAAGACCACACCTGGTGCTGTGTCAGTTTCTGCTGAGACATTCTCCTGAAGCTACACGATAACATGGATCACATGGATAACACCACGATACCGAAGCTCAAATCATCTCAAAGAGTTCACTGTACTCAGATGGCCTCCACACTTACTGGATCACAGTCCATTCAAGCACATTTGGGATTGGGTGGAGCAGGAGGTTTGCATCACGGATGTGCAGCCGAAAAATCTGCAGCAACTGTGTGATGCTGTCCTGCCAAAATGGACGAAAATCTCTGAGGAATGACTCCAGTGCCTTGTGGAATTTATGACATGAAGAATTAATACAGTTCTGAAGGCAAATAGAGGTCCAACCTAGTGCTTGCAAGGTTGTACCTAATAAAGTGGCTGTGAGTGTACATTAAGTTTTTATGGGCGTACCTGTTACATACAGTAATAGCCTTCAGAATTAGCAGTCTGGTGGTTTGTGTGAACAGGCTGGACTGAGATGGCATCAAATTCTCAGCTTTCATTATTGAAGGGTTATCCTGAGCCTGTGCAGTGATTGTGTTTTTATTTATATTTCACTCAGCTTCACAACTTTCTTGGAAACAGGGCTGAAACCACACCAACTCATTTTCTGATGCAGAAAAACCAACGCAGATGAAAAGAGGATTTGATCCTGGCAAGTTCAGCTCTCGTTGCTGTTGGCAGAGCGACTGAAGACGCCACACCCGGAGTTAAACAGAACAAAGAGTCCTGCCTGGTGAAGCTTTACGACCTTTTTGGTGCAAACTGTCAGTTAATTTAATCTTTACTGTGTGTAAAACATGCCCAGAGCACACTTCAGGTTGTCGGAGAGCCAGAACCGACAGGTCGAACGGGAGCTGAATAGTTTGGCAGAACATCTTGAATTCGTTCATCAAACATTTCAGAAGCCGAAAAGCTGAGTGGAACCTGTAAACACCCCATTATGTGACGTTTTTCTGTCTCTTGTTAATAGCTGCAGACAAACAGTTAAACATAGTTAAAGATGATTTATTTTATAATCCCTGAAGGTTTAACTGTACTAGAGGTGCTCAGAAAATGTCCTTTACTCTACACTGTGTGCACAATTATTAGACAAGTGAGTAATTTGACCATGTTGTCATTTTTCTGCATATTTTCCAACTCCAAGCTGTATAAACTTGAATGCCTATTGGATTTAAACATTCGAGGTGATGTGCATTTGTGTAATGTGGGAGGGTGTGGCCTCAGGAGATCAGGTGTGCACAATTATTAGGCAGCTTCTTTTCCTCAGGCAAAGTGGGCCAGAAAAGAGATCTAACAGACTCTGAAAAGTCAGAAACTATAAAACATCTTTCAGAGGGATACAGCACGCTTCAAATTGCCAAGATATTAGGACGTGACCACAGAACCATCGAACTTTGTGTTGCAAATACCCAAAAGGGTCACAAGAAACGTGTTGAGAGAAAAAGAAGCAAATGAACTGCCAAAGATTTGAGAAGAATCAAACGTGAAGCTACCAGGAAGCCATTATCCTCCAGTGCTTCATATTCCAGAACTGCAGCCCACCTGGAGAGTCCAGAAGTACAAGGTGATCAGAGACGTGGCCAAGGTAAGAAAGGCTGAAACCCGACCACCACTGAACAAGACACACACAAGCTGAAACACCGAGACTGGACCGAGAAATATGTGAAGACAGATTTTTCAAAGGTTTTATGGACCGATGAGACGAGAGGGACTCTTGATGGACCAGATGGATGGACCTGTGGCTGGATCAGCCAAGGGCTTAGAGCTCCACTCCGACTCAGACACCAGCAAGGTGGAGGTGGGGTACTGGTATAAGCTGGAATTATTAAAGATGAGCTTGTTGGCCCTTTTTCAAGTTGAAGATGGTCTCAAACTCAACTCCCAAACCTACTGCCAGTTTCTAGAAGACACTCTCTTCACGCGGTGGTCCAGGAAAAAGTCTGCACCTTTCAAGACCATGATTTTTATGCAGGACAATGCTCCATCTCATGCATCAAAGTCCTCCACGGCGTGGCTAGCCAGTAAAGGCCTTGAAGATGAAAGAATAAAGACATGGCCGTTCATGCCGT
>VUQH01040638.1:0-45107 GCA_015106775.1 Etroplus canarensis
CATGTACTCGGCCAGACTGTACCTTGATCCTAAAGGATGCCTGCTATCTATGAAAGACCAAATGACTTGTTTGAATCATCAAGTCTGTGAGAGACAGTGCGCAACTGTGCCACCGATGATTATTTCCAAACACTAATGACATGAGAGGACCGGTGAGGTAAATTACAGACGATCCAGGCTGCCTTTAATTGTGTGCCCGCTGCTGGGGGCGCACAGATCAGCAGCCCCTCCTCGTTTGTCATAACTTCACTCCCACATTCAGTATTTTTTTTTTCCCCTGCCAACAAAGGCGGATCTGACTACATATAACACCCATTCTCAAAGTCCAACAGAGGCCGGACTCATTCTTGTTTTTTTTCTGCTCTAATCCGTCTTTATCCTTATTTAAACGCCATTTACTACAATACAGAGAAACGACATTATGCAGGTGAATGAAGGGGTTAAGAAAATAACTCTCCATCTCTGCACAGCGGCTGCAACACGCAGGCTGAAACACGTGTTCTCCATTTCCATACAGTCATTTAATCCTCTGTGATCACAAAATAACAGCAGCCATTAGATATAATTCTTAAATACAATTAAAAAAAACTTTCACTAATATAATCCAGCAGAAATATTTTATTTGAATCAGACTGCATTTAAGTCAAATACATAAAAGCCTAATTTATTTATAATTTAAAAAATATTTTATAATTCGTAGAACTAATACCTATTATTACGACTGCTATAATTATTATTGCAGTTGCGAAATATTTCCACAGGCTAAGCCAATATTTAAAATAAAGAGACAGGGGGAGCGCCAGTGCATTTTACAAGTGTTTTACATTTAACAGAATGACTTACATGACAGTGCAGCTGCAGGTCCGTTGAAGTGGCGCTGGCATTAATTTATTTTGTCAAATTTAATTTTCTCTCGGAGTGCGTCAAGGCCAATGAAGCCTAGCTTTGGAGGGATGTTTGTAGTTGTGCTTGGCAAAGAAAGCTGGCGAACTTGAAGATCGCACGAACTCGTGTTTCAAAGACCACTTTCATGAGTTTATTTCATTTTTAAATGTAATTTCTCAGCTCCCGAGCTTTGCAGAATTTGCTATAAATACACCGGTCTGTATAGAACAGTATTTATTACAATGTGTCGTTTGATTTCTGGGACATTTTTGAATATATGTCGTGCATATTGTTTTTTTTTATGTGAGGTATTTTAAGAAAAAGTGTAAAAAAAAAATTTCTTTAAATTGTGAACAAAATAAATAAAGAACGACAGTGTTTCATTTAGAATTAAGGGGCTAGATTAAACAAGTCTCCCTCAAGGCAAATGTGAAGCCTGAATGACCTAAGCGACATGGTTTTCGTCTGAATACATTAGTCTGGCCACACGGCTGCTCGCACACATGCCCTTGGTTAGGTCGTCTCCTTTCGTAGATTTCTCACAGATTTTTCGGTAACTCAATCTGTCGACAATCAATACGGTGCCCAGAGCCTATTGAATAAATGCATTATTCAATTATTTGGAAAACTCTGCAGAGCCCACTGAAGTCTAATGCTTAGTCAATTTTGGCATCCTCTTGGTAGTTTTTCAAATGTTGAGGAAATTAATTCAGAAAGAAATTCTGTTCTTTAAGAAGACTTTTGGCATCATGATCGCTAATCAACACAAGTTTTCAATGCCAGAGGAGTATATTCCAGTGAGTCAGACCCACTGTGGTAGCAGAGAAACAGGTGGTTTCTCTTGGTTCTTGAAGGGTCCCACTGTGGGTTTATGGACACAGCCATCCTGGGTTACCCATTCTGCAGCTCTGCTTCACCTCCTCTCTCTCCTGGATGGCCTGCTGCTCTCCCTCCCTCCTCCTTCTCCTCTTGGCCCTTTGATCAAAGCTGGCCTCTCTGCCACAGCTGCCCATCAGGGGGCTCCTCACCCTCACCTACAACAACACTGCCTGCTGGGCATCCCTCTCTGATGCACACACAGCAACAAACACACAAGGGCAAATGCAGGAACCCACATGCAGATTCACACACAGATACCAATATTATTAATCTCTAAGGGCAAAGCAAGCCGGATGAAACCTTGGATACAAAGGTAAAGTTTTAAACTCAAGAAATTTTAATGTGTGAATGAAAACCACACATTATGTGAGCAAGAATGAGTGTGTGAGCACTTTCCTGTGTTTGCATGGGCGTGTGAGTGTGCTGAAGGTTTGCATAAGGCTTCACAAATTCACACAGGTTCATCTATTTCTGCAGAGTGAAAGAGACAGGGAATATTACACAGAGCGCATGCTATGCTTTCAATGGGCAAACGCATTATGTGCTGGGAGCTGCATTTTCTACATACAAACAGACACCAGAACAAACAAGCACCACAGCTTGCTTGCATACGTAAAACTGTACTTGGGTCCACCTGTAAGCTTTTATCCGAAGGTCTGGTGCCCAAGTTACTTCCTCTTCTGTTCTTGACCTCAAAGTTCCTCTGATTTGGCATGTCTACCCCCAATTATAGACATAAGAAACACTTTGGTCTGCCTTCCAGTGGCACTGAGGGCATTCCAGTGCATAATTTTTTATAATCCCTTATGTTCTACTTATTGTGGTGGCAAATGTTAGTTGACTTCTTTTGTCTTTCTTGATAGAGAGCTGTTGGTTTCTCTTTGAAAACCCACAGTTCTTCTCCAGAACTGGAAATAATCCTGTTGAAACATCTGGTGATGACTCAGGCTGCATATCAGATACACATCACATGTGATTCATTATCCTGAGGTTGGCCTGTCCCGGGCAAATTGGACTTTGTATATTTTCAGACGGTCCCATACATATACATGGGACCGGGCTGTGATGACATATCGGCCCGATGAAAGTGTTTCCAGTGTTTGTGTCCCAGTTCAAAGAGGTTGACGGGAACCTCCACTGGTGATGTGACACAGGAAGCACCTTAGGCCAATCCTCTCCACCTTCACCTGTACCCCAAAAGCCCCTGTCACTCTGTTAGCCCAACAACGCTGGGGTCAATTAACTAATTTAGTGCCAATTAAAGCATTAACTGCTTCCCAGAGGTTTTAGGGTAGCAATGGAGTGGGGCATGGAGCAGGTGGCCACAAGGCTGAGCAAGTTTGACAGGGTTTTATTTAGTAAAACACACTGACAAAGAAGAAGGTTGGACACTGATGGAAGAATGGTTGACATCAGTATATTTATCCAGCTATCACTGCATAGTTAAATAAAACAAATACTCTTTTCTTTATACAAACCTGATCTGTAAATAAATAAATTCAATATTTTTTTTTAATTTAGCACAGTTGACATCAGTGTTTTTATCACTATATGTAAAATTGACAAAGCAAAACTCTAGTCTTTGGTCAAAGTGGTTCCTGTCATAAGACAATAATAAGTTAAAAGTAAATACATCGTAGCTTTTGAAAGTAAATTAAATATGCTTACTTTTCTGATCCTGGCTGGGTTATTCTTACTGGGTGAAGCTCATTCATCTTCCACTTCATGCAGGTTAAAATACACAGTAGGAATCATTTCTGAACACTATTTGACTCGAGTCTGGCTGAGTTACACCTTGCATAGACACAACTACTGTAACATATCAGGCTTTCTGTCAAATACGCAGTTCTCTGTGTTATATTATTCCCAGGGATCCCTGCTGTTAGTATGAACGGTGTTTAAACCTTAAACGGTCAAAGTTTAAGGGGGAATAGAGAGTCAGTGTGGTAAAAAGCATAAAAGATGATATCCATACTTCTTCAGAGGGGTGAATGTACAGGATGTAGAGCGGACACATAAGCAGCAGTGCATGCCCATGTAAAGCTTAAATGTCTCCCTTGTAGAGTTGTGGTCAATTTGCTCTTGGTTTGCTCAGACTAACAAGTAATTTAAAATTGGTTTAAGCATAGCCTTATTGGTTAAAACAGTAATTTTATGATTGTTTCAACTTTTATTTTCAAGAAAATCTACTTAATTGATTGACCTAAAGTAAATTAATCTTTGCTACCTTGCAAAGGGGATACTGCTCCCTGGAAAATTATTTTCTGGTTAAAAGGCCCAAGCCCAAATCTTCTGTGTTACCTATATATCCCTCAGAGCAGCTGTCATCCAATTCCTATACCTACTCCCAGTGAGCATGTGTAAGGGTTAGCGCCTTGGCTCTGCTCACTCCCCACAGGCTTAGTTATTGGACGTTTTTCCTCCACATTTAGGACCAACAGGCTGTGTCCCTGGCTCCCTCTCACTCTGTGTTTACCCAGGCGGGGCGCCACCTCCCTTTCAGCAGGTTCACATAGAGTTCTGGGGTTTCAACTGGCCGAGTGAAGTCTGTGTCAAGAAATCACATCATCGTGACATGGCAGAGAGGGTAGCAAGAAGCCCTGTGCTGTTGCACAAAACAAGACAGTTAAATAAAGACTAATTTTAATATGGGCAGGCAGTTTCAGTAGTGATGGCTGGGAGGAATGCAGGGAAGTGGTCAGCTAGTGAGAAAAGGGCAAATGAAACGGATCAGAATAAAAATATTATCAGAGATTGTGGTAACTAAATAATGCAGTTCTTGCTGACTGAGCGGGTTAAGATGTAATCCATCTCACATTTTAGGCATTTTCATAAGTCAGAGGATAATTAATGTGAGGCAAAAGTTTTCATAAGCCCCGTGGCTTCCAAGGCATTCATACAAGCGTTATGTGAGACAGGAGGAGAGGAAAAAAGACACCATGGGAGTGAAGATTGTGAGGAGGAGTGACACAGGAAGTAGGAAGACAAGGAGTCGCATGGAATGTCCAAGAAAACAGAAGACAATGACCCAACACAAGCGACTGCAACTGTTAGACATTATCATCTTTTTGCAGCAGCAAAAAATCCCTGCAATGCAAATAAGCATGCACAAGCACATACATGTACAAATGGAAAATCTATGGAATGCTGACAGCAACTGCTCCTTATACGCCTTCAGTGTTGAGAGAGAATCTGAGGAATGGTACAATGAGGAATTTCAGATATTTAAAACAATCTTTCACTTTCCTCCTAGTGCAGGAATTTGTGTTCTGTTTTCTGAAAGCACTCAACATCTGAGACTTATTCATCAACTAACACAGATCATATGCTATGCTGAATCAATGCTCCACCTACACTAAAAACAAGGGCAAATGCTTCTGTTTTATATGCTGGGATACAACAGGTCACAGGTTAACACTTAAACCAGCAGCCTTTTATGAAATATTACTCTCCAAACTACAGCTCCATTCTCTCTGTGTCTTTCTTTCTCTATCTCTAATCTCTTCTTCACTCAATGTTTCTTCTGGCACTCAGCTTCCCTGTCTGTGTGCATCAACAAACACAAGAGGAGAAACCAGCAACTGCATTAACAGATGGCCAGAGTCAATAAAACACACACAAATCAAGTGCTGGACACATCTGTTGTATGTAGAGTCTGACTAATCTTTCTGTGTGGCTCAACAGGAGTGATGGAATCACAGCAGCTTGGCCAGATTAGAGGGAACAGGGCAGATCACCCTGGGGACAGCAAGCAGCTTTGTAATGGATTGCAGGATAGAGATAAAGCCCAACAGAGGCTCAGGGGGACATGTTAGAGTCAGATAAAGTCAGTACTATAGATAGGAAGTAGAAATAAATGTACGATCATGTGTTACTGTTGAGGAAGTCTCCCCTCCCCCATGTTTGGCCAGTGTCACTTAAAGCTGGATATTTGACTGTCAGTGACATAGGCAGATTGACACTGAAATAGTGCTTTCAAATTCACTTGTAAGAGTGGAGTTTAAGGTATGTACCTGCAGCAGGACTGTCTCAGTTGTAAGGAAATGTACACAAGTGTGATATGAAAACTTGAAGCCTGCTCTGCACAGAGAAAATAAGGATGTAACTGCAACCTTGTATCCAGTACTTAGATTTTAAATAATTTTTAAAAATTGCATATTTACAGACTCAGAATTTTTCAATAAGGGATGAGGAGTAGATGCCATTTTACTAGTTTCTAACAGCGTAATTGTCAGGGTCGTTTAGACAAGAATCCAGAAAATTCGATCTGAAATTTAAAGAAAGAAAGGAAAAAAGCACGATTCAAAAACAATCGATAATTTAGTCAGTTTTAATGATTTTCACATGAAGAGATCTCCTGCCTCTATAAACACACACTAAGAGATGTGGCTGCTCCATAAGATTAATTTAGTAGAGCTTTAGATTTAGTGGAGCTAACCAAATATAGTCTGCTTACAAATGTAAATATGTGTGTGTGTGTGTGTGTGTGTGTATATATATAGATATATATATAATTATTTTTACTGAATTGGACCAAGTCACTGTGAGGCACACAAGAAAGAATCCACCTTTCAATACTTACAAATTTATTGTTTTCCATTCATAATTAAACCAATAGCTTTCTGTGCATGCAATATTATTAAAATTTCATAGCCATATACTCACAATTATGCATTAAGGAGCACAAAACTGTTTTTCACAAAAATTTATTTTAAACTGGGAAAACCATATCAAATACAAAGTATTACCAACAGAAGAGAATTTTAAATATCTTTAAACATGCCTGGAGCAAAGTTTCAGATATTTAAGGGATTATTAACCCATAAGACCCCATGGTGACATGCATGTATTAAACACTTTACATTTTTTACAGTTGTGTGGGCCTCTTGGTCTGTTGTATATCCCCCATAATTTTCCTGTATGGAAAATGGGTCTGAGTTCTTCTGGGTTAAGACAAACTCTGTCACACATCACTTTTTCCTTGCAGAACCAAATGAGACATCTTACACCACATAATACTAAAACTAAGGATGATGATGGTGAAGGAACTCTTCTATCACAGTATGTGCAATTATTTACTGAAACATCCAAAATATTATTTTTTCAAACTCATTCCATCCATCCATCCATCCATCCATTTTCTTCCACTTCCATTTTATATTACTGATATTTGTTTTATCTAAACCAATGAGCTACACAGACATCTAAGATCACCAAGTTGTTTTCTTTGGCTATCTTCTTTAGCTGTGATAGATGTTTCAAAGTCACCATTTCCCTGGATTTTGTATGGTTTCAAAAGTTGTTGTTTTATTCATACATCTGATCAAAATAATGAGGGTCTTTATTACTGTGTATGAAGGTTTAGGATGTAATCAGTTAAAGCATTTTTTTCAATCCAACCACACCATTTGTTGCCAACATGCCCACTCCACCTCTGCTTGCATGACTGGAAAGTAAAACATCACCAGTGAGATTTATTTAGGAATAAGCCCTCATGAAAAGGCAGACACTGCTGCATATGGAAAGAAGTGCATGAGGGCATGCTACTGCCTATAAAGAAGCAAAGGTAATGTTGCCCAATGTTAATCTCCATTAGACAGAAAAAAAATATTTAATAAAAATGTACAGCAAAAGCTAAATACCAATAAAAATAATTAAAGGTAAAGAAAAGCACCAAATATCAAATAGATATAATCACATGAAGCCGATGAGCATTTGAGCTTGGTTAATTCTCAGCAAATTATCTAATCCAGATGTTGCACACTTAGTGTAAACACAGTGCCCTGCAGAATCATAAAACAAATAAGCATGAAAAAGGTTTAAAGTTTCAAACAGAGTCTAACCCCAGACTGAGACCTTTCAACTCAAAAAAGAAAAGAAAAATCCACACCACACACTCCCACTTCGCTGCCTTCTTGAAACAGGAAAATGTAAATATGGTAATATTTAGCACGTGTTTTAAAACAGATCAGTTTTCTCAAGCTGGGGAAGCAGAGAAAGCGAGGGAGAGAGAGAGAGCGAGAGAGAGCGAGAGAGAGAGAACGAGAGAGAAGGAGAGAGAGATACAGTCAGACAGGGAGGAAAAGAAATGAAAAAAGTGGCCCACACACGATAGAAGGTCTCCTCAGATTTGTGTGTGTGTTCCAGTCTGTGCGATGTGGACAGGCTGTGGCTTCCTATGTTTGCACACAGCACCACCGAGAGCTCTGGCCCAGTGCTGATGGCCTCAGCGCACTCCAAAGCACCAAACTGGATCTGTCACA
Organism: Etroplus canarensis; assembly: GCA_015106775.1. NCBI lineage: Eukaryota > Metazoa > Chordata > Actinopteri > Cichliformes > Cichlidae > Etroplus > Etroplus canarensis. Next base: position 8,028 of record VUQH01040638.1, read on the forward strand.
CTGTGAGTCTAGAGAGTCAACAACAACTTAACAATAGGAAAACACCACTCCAATGGGTCATATCATCCATCTGTACGCCGCAGCCATTTTTCATGGAGGGAAAATAAGAGGTGGAAGATAAAGGAGGGGGAGAGAGAGAACCAGAAAGGGTGAGAGAGCAGAGGGAGGAGCAGAAATGGGAACATGCTGGACATATGGATGTGTTTAAGGACCACCAGGGAAGGGAAACTTGTGCATTTTCGCATAAAGCCCGATAAACTCCAAATATGTAATTACACGGGGTTTAAGGCTTGTCTGTTGCCGATTCATTCAGGAATTTCTGGTTACGTCTCTCTGAGAGTTCGGGTGTAACAGGGCTCTTTATCGTTCTCAAGTGGCGGATCTGCTCAGCTTTAGTGCGGCCAAGTCTTCCACTCACACTTTGCCCTGGACCTGCTCAGTGTGAGAGTGCCATTGTGCCCCCACCTATTTAACAAGGCGGTGCGTGAAAGAGCAAAGCAGTCAAAAGAAATACCTCCTACTACATAAAAAAGCCAAAGTAGTGGGACCCTCATAAACTACCTGCAGCACTTTTAAAGATTTCATCACATAGCCATATTTATAGTTCTTCGATTCCTTGTCAGTGTTTGTAGCCAATTTGTTGTGCTCCAATAAATAGACTAGCTTATTTATCAGCAGACCACATGGCAGCCATTTATGGTGCCTAACAAGAGGCAGATGTGTTTTGTATATATTTTCACATGCAGGTTTGACGCGCTGACAGGCTGAGACAGATAGCTGAGATGTACAACCTCTGTCCTGACTGCAGGAACGGCTGTAAACATTGGCTCTGATTAGACCATGAAAAACACAAACATGCCTCTTTGGTCATCCATGAGCCTTATTTGTCTTCTGATGACAAAGGTCTTTGATTCATACGAAGGGTGCGTCATTTTGACTGCAAGCAAAACATGCAAGCACAGAGGGAGTGTGCACCTTTTCTGCTGCCTGTGAGGCCTGTGCGTGTGTGTCTCTGTGCGTGTGAAATCTATTCTTGAGAGTAAACACAATGTGTGCCTACACTAACTGAGTGAGCATTTAAAAGTGTCTATTTCTTTGTACTTTCCTGTGTTGTGCGTGCGTGTGTAATGTGCGTGCGTGTCTGAGTGTTGCCAATTACCCCAGCTATAAATACAAGATCCCCATCCGTCACTGAGTTTCTGGGTGGCTGCAGCGCCGCCATAATTGGTTTCAGATGGTCACCCAGATCTTTCTTTCTCAGCTGCAGCACCATCACACTGGCTGTGTGTGCGAGAAAGCCGCAGGAGAGAGCGAGGTGGAGGGAGAAAAAAAGAAGAGTGACAGCAGTGAATAAATACTGAGGGAGCACAGGAATAAACAAGCAGACACTAAATGTTTCTTTTGTTCTGAAGTCCTCCTCATCCTGTGAGCAGTAAGTTGGGGGTAGAAGGAGAATTTAATTTGTTAACACATTAAGCGCTCATGGTTTGGTCTCTTCATTTTGAGTGATTCATAAAATTAAGCTGAGGTTCAAGAGATACACTATTTGGATTAGGTATAACAAAATGCTGATATATTTACTATCAATCATGAAAGCTTATGAAAATGCACCTTTTGGCTGCTTCCTTTTATTCACCACCAAGAGGTCCCCACAGCGGATGAATCTGCATTGGTAATTTGGCAGAGGTTTTACACCGGATGCCCTTCCTGATGCAACCCTCCATGATCAGAGAGGCTTGTGTCCCCACCTGGAATCAAACCAGGGACCTTTTGCTTGTAAGATGAATGCACAAACCACTATGCTGTAGGGGACACTATAAAAGCTTATGAAAATACAAAACAAAATATTTTCTGCTTTAAAACCATACAGTCATCATTAAAAACATACAGTCATCATTCATATCATACAAACCATATATTGAAATGTACACTTAATGATAGCTCTGTGATGTGATGTTACCAAAGAAATTAGTTAAACTAGGCTTAACTGTGGTTTCCCTATCCAGCCCCCGAGGACATATGATCAATGGACTTATTAACAATAAATTAGCAGACTAAGCCTATTGATTTCCAAAGTAGAGGGCACTGTGGCTTGGTGACAGCTGGTCAGTCTAAAAAGGCTGGATCAAAGGAGAATTACCGGCAAGGAATGCCATAAATTGGGCCTCTAAAGCCAAAGCCTTATTGGCAGAAATGAAGACAAAGACAAGATGATGTTGTAGCAGTTAAGAGTGTGAGTGTGACCTTCAGGTGGCAAGGACAGAACATTCACCAGCACATATAAAACATAACTTATAAAAGCAAATTCATAGGATAGGAAAATGGGCCTCTCTGCCTTTCTTTCTTTCCCCGCACCAGCATTAGTTCATAACTGTTAAAATGTGCAAGTAAAGGATATGTAACTGCAGTCTTACACCAACAAGGAGATTAAGTGATAGATTTTTTTTCTCAAAGCTTTAATATCTATGCTTGTGCCACCTTCAGCTAAGCAAGCTGCATAACTTCTCTGTTGGAGAATTTACTTCATTATGAAACTCGGGTCCACACATTTGCACACAAACATTTTCACACCACTCCCACAGACCTCTTCTCACTGCGCAGCATCTGTGTTGGCCTAAGCTACCTGTTTTCATCATGGCCGTGGGAAAACAGTCGAGAGGCATTTTTTTTCTCTCTCTCTCTCTCCCTCTTTTTGGTTCGTGCTAATGTGGAGGCGGCTCACCAATTATTACAGACGTTTCTAGTCAGTGAAGCCAAGAGCCTGCGGACGCGCAGGAATCCTCCGCTGCTATAAATCCATTAAACCCCTCTCATTGGAGCGCGAGCCTCATCACTGCGAGGTGGGACGCGAGCGGCTGGCGCGTGCTGCTTCTCACACCGGGCGTCAGCATGCCCTCGTGCGCTCCCTTCACACCGCAGTCATTAATGGCTTGCTGTGGCTCTAATTGCCTCGCTTTGCTCACAACAGCACATCGTGAGTACGACGCGCAGCATTTATTTCAACTCAAACATGCACTGCAAGTTCAGTAGAAGGGATTACATATCACAGTGAAGGTGCTCAACTGCAGAGGCCTGCTCACAAAATGTTAGGTAAAATGCAAATATCAACATCAACATACATAAAAGAATAAATTAAAAGAAATGCAAAAAAAAGTCCAATGTGAGCAATACTTTTACAATGATCAGATAACTTTATGTATTAACGTGAAAGCAGAATTTCACAGTTGCAGTGAATGAAGTTTGAATAATTGTAATCATATTACCATGTTGTTGGGTCTGTATAGATATTCTTCATATTCTATAAATGAAATTTTCTACACAAGGTGAAGTCATAGATGTCTATAAAAAATAAATGAAAATACTCAAGGACGTCAGATCTGCAGTGTAGTGTTTTGTAGTGTACTTGCTTGCATTCGTCCCTGGGTCATAGTAAGTAAAGCAGTTTTGCATGTAAAATTTGTGTAACTTAAACCCCCACAAAGAAGCTGTCAAACATTCATTACTCCAACATATATCTGGAAAGAGACAAACATCTTGGAAAGCTCAGTTCAGCAGAAGTCTAACAGTTACAGTTATTATTATTGATTTGATAAATACTGTACCTATCCAGCTGTGGGCTAGAAAACACATTCAGAAGACCTATAACCGAAGGTATTTCTTTACAAGGAGCAATAGCACAGTGAGGTCCAATTCAGTGGAAAGCCATTTTATAATATTATTTCCCGTAATATACTATGACACACTCTTAGATTTTATTGTTAAACTGGAAAGCGAGTGAAACAGTAAGCTAAAATAACAAACCCCACTTTTGCCAGAGCAAATTTATTGCAATCCAAAACACCCAACAGGATCAGAGCTCCAATTTTAAATAGGAAAGTACGTAAGTTGTTTCTATAACACATTACAGCCTCAAACCTGATTTATACATGGGTCCATAAATCACTGTGGCATTTTCAACTGTGTCAGCTGAATCCTGTTTTTCACGGTATTCTCTGCCCTGTCTGTCTACAAGTGATACGTCTGCATCAGAGGAGATTAAGACATCAGAGCCCAGCAAGTTCAGTTCAAGATAGAATATTTAAATTCTTGTGTTTTAACAAATGGATGAGATGGAGGAAAAGTGTGGCTATGAGAGTGTTCGTGTGGAGGAGGAGAGCAAAAGAGGAGAAATACCATACATGAGCAAGAAAGATATTGCTGGAAGATGAAGAGGAGGTAAGGCAAGCGAAAGGAAGAAGACTGGGAGGTGAAGGAGAGGGCAGTAGGCACTCATCAGGAGGAGAGCTGAAAGAGGAGCGGAGGCCACAGCATGGAGAGCAGGTCCTTGTGTAAATGGAGATGTACTAAACCTTTGCTAACCTGCATTGCCCAAGATAAAATATTTATATATGCTATTGTGAGACGGCACACTGGGCTGAGTAGAGCCTTAATTTGTTTTTCTCTGGGGTAAATTAATTCCCTCCCCATCATCAAATGAGTGAATCTCCAGTGATTACAGCCTGGTCTGTCTCTAGCTGCTCCTGGAACAAGCACTTGAGAGATTTTAATGGTCAAAGTCCAGCTTGCAATTATACTTCATCTGCTCCATACATTTCCATAGATTAAAGGTGAAGCAGATATACTTGAGAGAAATGAACATTGTTTCCTCACTGCCTTGTCTGCTCTCCTTTCTCTTTTCATTCATCTCCTCTCTTATTAATCTTTTCTTTCTTAACACCCTCATTTTTAGTGGTGATTATGAAAACCATTTAAACTATCATACTCTCCAGTGATTTGACAAGTGCAGACAGTCAACTGTTTATCTTTGGAATTCAGGCTAAAATACAGCTACAAGTGGGTATTTATGATGAAAAATGCACATTGCTATAAACCGTGTATATGTACACACTGTACAGCACTTCTCAACACTGATAGATGTTAAAACAGCATGAACTGAGTGGAGACAAGAGAAAATATGTGTATGCTAACTATATGTAAAAGACATAGTCAAAGGACACAGTGTGAACAACTCTGGGAGCCCAGCACAGATTGTCACTGATTGTCATACTATTACAGGCAAATAGCAACACTTGGTTGCCCGTTGACAGGGCATAATCATGTGTGACTAACAGCGATGGAGAGAGCGCTACAAAGGAAAGGCGAGATGGTGGAGGTACAGGCTCTTTGTCTCCCCTGCCATCTTCCTCATCTCTGAGTAGCCTGGAGGGGTGTACAGAACAGGAGATGATAAAAAGCTGGAAGCCACTCAAAGTTCAAGGCAGACATGCCCTTTCATCTATTTCAAGACAATCACGTTGGGTTCTACATGTGCATTACTACAAACTACCAATCTTTGCTGCCAACAGAAGTAGCCAAAAGCAGGAAGAAGTGAAGAGGTGGTGGCACAACTAACTCCTGCATAAAATACTTTTCTCTTGTTACTTTGGTGGTTCTGGCTGTGGAATAAAAGTTCAAATATAAGCAAGACAACATACTATTGTTCCTCTGTTTCAACCCTGTCTCCTTTATTCCGCAACAGCAAATACACTGTGACAGAAACATCAAGCAAACAGAATAGCATATCCATTTGCAGTAACTAAACCATGGTTGACATTTTTTATGGTTGTGATTAGGCATTCAAATGAGTCTAAGGGTAAGTGCAAGACAGGACATGTTTCCTTTATTAACTGAAACCATGGCACTTTTGTTGCATAAACCATATCCACAATACAGAGTGCATGAATGAAAAAGAAAACTTGGGAGGAAATTCAAAACACACATACATTAAGTGACTTAGAATGGAGACTGTGAGCCAGGTCCTCTCATCCAGCATCAGTGTCTGACTTCACAAATACTCTTCTGGAGCAATGGGCAAAAATTTCCACAGAAATACTCCAAAATCTTGCAGAAAGTCTTTCCAGAGAGTAAAAGTTGTTTTGGCAGCAAAAAAAAAAAACAAAAAAGGGGGGGGGCTCCATATTAATGCCTATGGATATAGAATGGAATACCATACAAGCTTCTGTAGCTGAAATGTTTATTTGGCCCAATACTTTTGTCATTATAGTGTATCTTTGGTTGAACAGCCATTTTAAATAAAAAATTTAATTTGTAGTCTTAAAGTAATTAGAGCTTGGCTAATAAATTAGCTCTAAAAGCAATTTGTGTATGAATGATGTATGTATAATCCACTTAAAAAATGCGGATGATATTCCAGGCTCTGGGCCAACCAGATCTCATACAGTCTGTATATAGGCATAGGTATTATATAAAATACCTCCAGCTGCACTATTGCTTCACTTAGCCCCTGTGTATATATCAAGCACAGTTGAGTAACCCCACCACCACCCACACACACACACACACACACACACACACACACACACAGAGAGAGAGAGAGAGAGAGAGAGACAAAAGAAGTAGTGGTGATTCAGCACCATGGATAAGTCAGACAACAGGTCAGCTGGGGAGCCAGAGAGTCCACCACAGCCTATGCAGTCATTGCCTTGCCCTTCAGAATTTCCTATGCATTTCCTCAACACTGGTGGGCAACCGCAACAAGAAAATTATGACCACTAAGCCCAATTTCCTCTCATGCAGTAAGAAAATACAGGTCCAATGTTAAGAATTGTTTTGATGCTACTACATGCACCAGAACCACGAATGCAGCTGACGGACAATTAACTTTAATTGTAATCAACCCCCGTCAGTGCTACTGCTGAATCGTCATCAAGTATCCTTTCCTTTGTTACTCATCCGGCTCTACTCATTAACTAACCCTATGCATATTTTATTTTTGCTCTGAGTAAGTTCCACGTTCTGCTTTTTGATCTTTCAGTCACCCACCAAGCTCATCACACAATTAGTCAACTGGCATGTGGGGGAGTCAGCAGGCCAGCAGTTAAGACAGGACACAGAGTTGGTGCAAAACTGTTCCTGCCACGCAGTCTGATAACGTATGCATTACACTCTTAAAGTGGAGCAGAAGCCCATGGTTTAATGAATGTAACCTGAGCTCCTTGTTAAACAAACAGGCTGAACCTGTGAGGAAAACCTCCACATAACCCTTTCTTCATCTCTCATTAGAGTTTCTTAGAGCTACAGTGCAAGCCAGACTAAACGGCTGCCTTCCATTTCTTTAATCTTTCAATTACAGTTAACGGCTGTAATTCTGCATATTTTCATAAGGAAACATTAGAAGTGGCCACTGATGGGTTTTGCCCTTTTTGAGAACGTGGATGAATAACCTAATTGATAATTCTTGACACAGACAGGAAGGAAATGCATGTCTGATATAAAGACTCCAGATAAATGACACGCATGCTCTCACTTTATGTCGGTCTGCCTCATCCTTCATCTCCACTTTCTTCCACCCATATTAGCCTGATCTTGATTGTTGGTATTTTGCAGCCTTTTTTTTAATGGCAGCAACTTTTCGTGGCTATATCCATTACATTTTAAAAATATAGTGAAACCTTTGAGTTACAATATTTATACAAGTAGACTGAAAGCAGTTAGGGATTTTTTTTTTTTCAGTCAAGATGGACATCATTTCCAAACTTTGTGTTTGCACTCTCCCAATGACTGGTCAGTTCACAAATGACTTTGTGATAGTTAGCAGAAAAAGTGAGAAAGCCCCACAGGGACATAAGCAGGGGAAAAATGGATCCCTGCAGAAACATATTTTTTTATTATTTAAGAGAGGTTTTTGGGGAGTTGCAGTGTGAAAAATTATAAGCTTTCCCAGCCCTCAGCATATGATTTTCCTCAGCTGCCTATCAAAAACCAATATCCTCAAATTTGACGCTGGTGTTGTTGTTTGAAATTAGAAAGAATCTGTGTCTAATGCAGTAAGCCAAACCTGGCTGCTGTGAACTCTAACCTCCTTCAACTGATCCCCATCTCCCCCTTGTTCTTCTTCCATCCTCCCTGTCTAGTCTGTGTTGCTGAGACCATGCAGTATAGACCCTGGATTTAGAGACCTACAAACTCCTTCATGGCCCCCTCCCCTTCCCACTGCACAAATCCCCAGTCCCCCAACCAACCCTCCTCTCCCACACCCCTCTTTTTTTGACTCTCCGGTCATTTTTAAATACAGTAACACAATCTTAGGGAAAGCTGATATAATCTTTTCTAAACTATAAAAGTCACTCACCCAGAAAAACATCTGCACGGTCAAATTTAAAACAAACTGTCAGAGAGTCCGGTGTCCCAATAAAGAGGGAGTAGAGCAGGAGGAGAGCTGGGAAGGGTAAATGGTGGAAAGTAAAGCAAAAGGGAATGATTTTTAGGAGGTAGTTTTAGTGCCTTCCACTTGTGTTACTTAAACACAAACCTCCCTCAGGCTATCCGGATCCTTGCAGGGTAAAGCTAATGCAACAGCAATGCTACCAGTCTTTTTTTTATGGCTGCTTGAATTACAAAGTGATTGTCACTGTTTTACAGTCTCTTGACACATGTGACAGCCAAATATGCGAAAGTCTTCATCGCTAACACCTTCACAGATGGACATCAGTGCGAAATACATGTTTAGTAGTTATTGGGGAAGAAGGTAGAAGCATGTATTTAGACCCATTATGTTATAAAAGTAGCCATATAAGATGTGGTAAAACTCACACATTTAAACTTTTATTACAGCAAAAATGTTGCAGCTAATCTTAACTTTAAAAAATGCATGGATTTTATTAAACTGTATGCTGTGCAAAGGCTACAATATACAAATGAACTCAGAACTAGAATAGCCAAATAAATACAGCTTCCAGTGTAGAAATACGAGCCATTATTTCTATTTTTATCCATCAATCACTGTTTACATTTCCAGACAAATTTTTGAAAAATAATATTAAGCTAAGTTGTCATCAAGTGATAGTGGATGGCTATCCATTGCATTTTATTAAGCGCAGTGTCTTTTTGGTTCACCACATGAACTATGTTCCTGCTTGCAAACAAAGCCTTCTCAAATGTGAATTGTTAGTAGAACTCAGATAATAAACAGATTACAAGCAGAATGCTTCAGGTAAAGATTTTATACTCATACACGGGATCTCTTCATAGAGACTGCGTATCTCGTAGCAAAATGACTGAGTAAAGCAAAAAGCAAGCCTGGCATTAACAGTGACTTATGTGTGGAATTTTTTTCTAGACCAGATGCAAAGTGCATAACCAGTAGTATTTTGTAATTGGTTAGTTTTTTCTGTAAATCTAAAATGACGCATATGATGCGTACCAAATAGGTCAGCAGAGCAACAACTAATCATTGTCACTTGTTTGAGGTTATTGCAGCATTGTTACTGGGTAAAGCACGCACAGCTCCAGTGCAGCTGAATGCACAGGGACCAAGCTAAATGCCAAAGTCAAGGAATCAGGCAAGTGCACATTTGTCAAATATTCTGGTTCCCAAGTCAGTAATTTGGCCTGGGAAAATACTGAAAGCAGCAGAGTCGAGTCACTTAACTAATTAACAATATTTCTTCACTTTGTCCATCATAATTTTTCTTTGGTTGCTAACTGGATGTATTTTGAGGCTTTGGATATTTAGAATGTATTTCAGCCCATGTGACTTTATACAGCATATGGCTGACGTTGTCGTTTTCATACTCTCGCAAGACTTCAGTTTAGTTCAGTTCAGAGTGCTTTATTAATCCCAGAGGGGAAAATGCATTTGTTACAGATGCTCAGTTATATATAAAGAAAATAAATCTGAAAAGCAGAAAAGTGAAGATTAAAATAAACAAACATGTATGTATAAAGTGCAAAATATAACATAAATAACTCCAAGGTTAAACACTATATACAATACGTACAAGATATGGCAATGAAAAGAAGTAGTCAATGATCTTATGAATATATAAATATATTATACATGTTTTTATAAATGATCTCATCATGAATTGCACAAAACAAAGTCTTAATTATTTTAAAAATGCCTAGAAAGTCTTTCTTGCTGATTTATATTCTACTGCTTTCTCTTTTGCTAAAGTTTGGTTTTTCTTATAAATTGTAATAGCATTAGTCAACGTCCTGGAAGATTTGAAACAAAAGAAAGCTGTCATAATAACAAGATAGGAACAGAAAAAGTCCAATAAAAAACATCTCAGATATACTTTTAGAAACTGTAAATATGTCATTCACGCATCAAACGATGCAAATTGACCATACAGCTTTAAAAAAATAAATCAGAATGGACATATTGTTATTCATCTGAAGGCCTCATATGTAAACGGGACTCTACAGAAGGCATTATCCTGGAGTGAGTATAGCTAAACAATCCAACACACTTCAGTCCAATTTCCATGGGTTTTAGGTTAGAATGCCAGTGAAGTACACGTTGAACAGGGGGGCACAGTGCCTGCTCTACTCTGCCCCGTCTGTTTTGAGCTGAGTGTTGGATTGGTTTAATTGATTTAATGGGAGAGCATGGAGTCATAGTGGGAGATGGGGAACATGGGATGCTTTAGGGAAGTCAAGTGTGTTGCACTACCTCAACTCGATCTTAGACTGCCTGTGTCAGCTGGCAGAAACAGCCGATGGCGATGATACATGACAGTAAACACAACATGCAAGTACACACAAACAGAAACAGACACACGAACTTCCTTTCTCACAAATAAATACACAGAAATTCATACACACTTGTTCCCATCCTAGAACATCATGCACCCTGCTAATGGTTTGAATAACACCCAGAGTGGCCTGATAATGCCTTAGTGAGATGTGTTTATGTGTGTAAATGTTGTGTGTTTGTATTCACACAGTGCGAGGGACACAGTGACAGCAGCCTGTGCTAATGCCTCCCTGAATGGTGTGTCTAATTACTTGGCCTACAGATAGCTTTTAGCTAAATCACCCCGCCTTCTGAAGAGCCTGTATCAACAGTGACAAGGGCCTGGACAATTACATTAGCCCTCTCCCCATACACCGGGTCCAGCACTAACAATCAGTGTGATTTGCAGCCGCTTCATTGTTGTCATCCCTCTCTCCATGACAATGATGTTTTCCCTACTGGAGCGACAGAGAGAGACCGTGAACAACGAAGAGAGATTGAAAAAGAGAAAAAGGAAAAAGACAATGCAAAAAATAGGCCAATATAAGAAGAGAGAGAGAAATAGAGAGGGAGAGAGTTGACAGTAGAGAGCTTACTTATGTTAATGTTTGCCCTGCTTGTGTGTTGGCTGCAGCCGAGAGCCAGATAAACCTGGGTGACAGCCACAAGTGGAGTGAGCTGGTGAATTAATTGATACTGGAGAGGGGTCTTCTGGATGGATTGCTCACCACCCCACTGTGCCAAACACCACCACATACACACAGACACACACATAAAACCACATTACACTAAGTACAGTAGCCACCCACAGAACAAGCCAGAGCTCCAAATCACATTACAGCTAAAGCAGAACTTTCATTCAGCTCTTATATCAGCCAACTATAATGTGAGGGAATGCAGAATATAGTTTTCCAAAGCGGAATTTTTACCTCAGACTTCTGCTCATTTCTCCTTTTAATTTTCCTTATTTCTCTGTGCCAAAATTTTTCACTCACACATGATTTTGCATACTCAAGGTGCACAAAAAACACAAACTAAAGCACACAATGAAGATACTGGGGAATAACTTCACAGTCTCTGAAAAGAGGTCTCATGGTGCACAGGAAGACTACAGTTCCTGAGTCCAAGTTCACATGATGAACTTTGAACTTTCAGCTATGTCAAAAGTACCAGCTGTGAGAAGAGAGAATGCCACAATCCCTCTGAGAGGCCCTTAACTTTAGTTTAAAGTTTAAAGGAAAAAAGTTATTTCAGTCTGTAACAGGTTAATGCTGCAATGAAGTCTTGCAACAGAAAACTGCATGCTAACAAAGTTTATCAAAAGATTACAAAGCACTGTTAATTGCCATGTTATTATAGGTGCCTCCACTCACACCACCCCCATACTAAGTCTTGCTGGTCAAAAAATTGTATTTGGGACAACCCTAAATGAGAACTCGATAAAAAGAAAAGATGTTTCCGAATACAGTTAGTGGGACTTTTAGGGGAGGATAAACTTTGTATAATATTAGAGATTAGTCTTTAATTTTCCCATCGCAGTAGTAGCTGAAATCTAAAACTTTGTTGTCTACTACATGCATCGCTTTCTTGGTAATAATCACAAATATTGATAATAAAATAATTTTTTTCATTATGTAACAATGTATGTCATTGTATTGCAGTGATGGTGAAACTCAAACAGCAGAACTAATGCAATAGATGCTGTAATGATCTCATGCTCATAAAACTTCTAGAAAAAAAAAATTTAAGTATAAAAAGAGAGTTGGGGAACTGGAAACTCTTGAACTCTGGGATACAGAAACTATGTGGAGCAGAGTGGTGACAAACGGGGTTGGATCACTCGACAGCAACCTGTCTCACCCCATTACCCTCTGAGTCTCCCATACTCCCTGTTGCCCCCCTACCCGTGTCCCTCTGCTCAGGGAGGCACACCACCAATTGTAGAACAATGACACCCTCATTGGCTCTTACTGGATGAATGGATAGGGAGACAGAAAAACAGAGGAAGAGGGGACAGCAGGTTGCTCTCCAGATTGAGAGCTTTGCAATAGGTGCAAATATTTTATAGGTGTATAGTGCCATTGTAGCTGACTTCTGCGGGTGTCTGTCACTGAGGAAATCAGGCTTTAAGTTAAAGAAAATTTGTACTGTAAATGTTTCAGTGTTGTGCAGTTATAAGAAGTTATTGCTGTGTTGAACTTTTATTGATTTTGACACTTAAACAGATCTTTAGTTGTTTTAGTCACCACTTCTGTGCAATAATAGCACCAAGCTGTCCTCCCGATGGAGGTGCCCAAGTACTTGTGTTTAGCACAAAAAGGTAAACACATTCAGAGCCTTAAAACTCCAATGTATACAGGCACAGAGCTGGGGAGTACATGCAGCTTCTGAGAGCAACTCCAGAGTGGCTCAGTGTATAGCATGAATTCTGTAACCAAACTAGATCTAGCCGAGATCTCCCAATCTCCCTCACAAGCTCAGGTTTTTTCCCCACCGAAGAAATGGCTTTCAGTGTCTCAACAGTCATTCCGAGCAGCTGGGGGTTGGACCACTTAGAACTCTGCCTCTGAATGCCACCTGATACCCTTCATGAATTGCCACCTTATTGCATTGGATGGATTTTCATGCCCTACTGATCCCAATGTTATCAGGGGGAAATTACCACGATGGAAATTGGTCCTGTGTGAGGGACCAGACTATACTCCAATTGAAAGACCACCCTAAGGTGACAAACTCTAGGTATCCAGCAAGCTCACCTGGATCAGGGATACTAGGGCTCCACTCTGGAGTCAGGCCTGAGGGAGGTGCTTGTGAGTGCTGGGGAGGTGGGCCTTAATCTATTGGTCTGCCCTCTGCAAAATACTGGACTGGGTCCAGTGCTTTGCTTATTCTGTAGAGAAAGATGGAGGCGGTGACAGCTCTGAGGAGGTAGGTCAGGCCTGCCTCTAGCAAGGCGATCAGAAAGGTCAGCCTTTCAGAAACCATACAGGACTCCATGCACTGAACACCCCCCCTGCCCCTCCAGCAATTTTGCTTCCAATGGCACTGCTTACAGATGTACAGGAGGTGTTTACTCCACCAGAATCACTCGCAAAAATGGCAGCTCATGGAATAGCAGATCTCTGATGTCATCAGGCAGAGGATGGTCAGCTCTAACATAGAGGCTGACATGAACCGCCTCTTCAAGCAAAAGGAGGAGCTGACCAAGTGCGTGCAGTAATAATCCAATTTTTAAAGTTATTATTTGTGAAGGGTCAAAATTTCAGATTGTTTTATTAGACACAGTTTAATTTTTAGGTACAAGGTTTCTTATAGTGAGGAACCTATTGTAGAGGAGGCAGACACTAATTGCTCTAATACGAATAGCCTGGATAATACAGGCTGGGGACAAAATGAAAAGGAAAAAAAATGAATAAACAAAAGTCATTGATACATGTTGGAACCTGAGTGGGGTCATAATTTGTGGGCGAGTGCAGGTGGGTGGGTGGACAGGATGGGTGGACTAAGAGGAGTTAAAAGTAGAGCGGTTTTGGAAGCACTCTGGATCCCCTGATGTTAAGGAGGTGCTCCCAGAGGTCCGACACAATGGTACCAGTCAACAACAGAAGCTGGTCTGCCTCTATTTCATCTCTCTCCCTCTCTCTCTCTTAGCCTCAGTGCCTCTTGTCAGTGCCGCACAAAAAGCTTGTTGGGGGGATAGTAAGGTAGACGGGTCGAGAGAGCGGCATGGCATTTTAATGGTGGTGGAGAGAGTGAGAGAGGAAGGGAGGTGGTGGGGTTGGATGAGGGTAGAAGCTGAGTAGCCCCCCCAACACACATACACACAACACACACCTTCTCACACATACACACACACATACACGCAGCAGTATAGGGGCTTTTTATCTGAATGATTGCCCTCAATTAGATCCCTGCTCCGAGTAGGTGAGAACAGAGAGCTATCTGGAGAGGGGAGGGTTGGGGGGTTCAAACCAGTAGAAGGCAAGAAGAGTGAGATAGGGAATCAATCAGTAAGGGGAGCTCTTTCTGCTCATGTTGAGTACCAAAAATGAAAAGTGTTTGTGAGGTTGAGTCCATAGACACAAAATGAGTAAATAAATAAATAAAAGAACACAACCAGTTTATTCTGAAAATAATTTTTACTGTAGAGAAGACAGTTTGACCACAGTGGAATAGAAGGACACATACCCCAGGTTCAAAAACTTTACCAACACATCAAATGTGGACAACAACCACAATCTGTTATGATGATGGCAAAATGAACTACATTGTGTTCTAAAAATTATTTTAATTTATTATGCAGTTATTTTCCAAAAGCTAGTATTTATTGTCAGACAATCACCTGGTAAAGTTGTTTTGAATCTTTTTGAAAATCTAACTATTAAGTCTCTAGAGATAAAAGGTAAATGTACCTTTCGGCTGCTCCCTTGTATTCTATCCAAGGGGTCACCACAGCGGATTATTCCCCATTGGTAATTTGGCAGAGGTTTTGCGCCAGATGCCCTTCCTGACACAACCTTCCATGATGAGAGGGACTTGCATCCCAAACTGGGCATGAACCAGGGACCTTTTGCTTGTAAGGCAAATGTGCAAACCACTACACTACGGGGGACAGATAAAAGGTAAATGGAATGCATAACTAATAATATTTTTCAGTCTTATCAAGAATTTAAAGCACATTACTCTCAGAACCAAACAAAAAAACAGATGTAGAACAGAGACAAAGACAGCAGAGCAGTAATTTAAATGGTATATTATACGACAGATATGGATGTGTTTCCAAGTCCTTAAGCATTAAGTCTAGTGGGGGTGGCTGAGTGGACTGGGAACTAGCAGCCTGTGCAGTGGGGTGAAGTGGAGAGTGAGAACTGGGAGATCCAGAATGGTTAGTGGGTCAGGGTGAATCCAAAAGGCCCTTTGAAACAGGAGTGGTCCACGAGCAGGTGTCAGGCAGGCCAAAAACTGGAGGGAAAGGAGGAGGAGCTGGAATAGGCTCCAGCCCCCCCTTTAGCTCTAAAGTATTATTAGAAAATGAATCCATTAGCTGAAATGTAATATAGTATTCATAATTGTGTTTCCATTAGTGTACAATCTCCTGTAACCATAAATTGTTGTGTTTTCATTAGTTTAGAATGAACCTTTTATACGTTATCAAAATAGAGAGGGTGTCCTCAGTCAAAATTCAACAGTGACCCAAAATAGACAAATTAAACACTAGATCCAGAGAAGGCCTTTCACATTTTAACATTAAACTAATTGTGGCTGTAGGTTCTCCTACACGCATATAAAGGGAGGGCTCAGGGTGAAGTATTTAGTTGGCTGAACTTTACGAGTGAATGCTAGATACAGGTAGATCCTGCACGCTGGTCTTACATTGCAAAAAAAAAAAATAAACAAATAGTAATTTGTGGTTCGCACCTCACTTATGGTCAATACCTGTGATATGAAGTCTTATTAACTGACCCATCCGATCACATCCAACCACCAAAGTGTTCTGATTCTGATGATTCTGATTCTGAAATGTTAATTGTGTGGAGAAGGTGTAACTATAGTAATAGGTCTTTGAACTTTAATGAATCAGTTGGCCAAATTACAAAAAAAAATTAAAGAAATAGAAATAAAACAAAATACTAATAGTTACCTCTGTTAAGTTCCATCTATTTTCAGTGTGTCAAGGTTGCAGGAAATTTTTAATAAACTATTTAGTGTTTTCAGAAACATGCAAAATTACAGTATTTTGTGGGCAGCTGGTATATTACAGATGTTTTTTTTCTCAAGCTGAAATGTTACCCAATGTTACTCTGCAATTTTTTAAAATGTCTCTTTAATTCTAATTAAAAAAATCAGAAATAAGAATAAATTGCCATTTAAAACAGTATCAGAATATTATAGAGGGAAAGCTCTTCATCAAAATCAGTGATAAGCTCTTTTTTCTTTTTTTATTGCTTGAGTTCATGTGTTCCTGGACACATAGGACAGATAATTAGGCTGAAAATCTATTAAATAATGACAATCTAAACTTCCTTTAAAGTTGGCTGACTGTGTGAATGCCACATGCTATCACACAAAGCAGCACACTATCACATGCACAGGATACAGAACATTCAGCCATTCCCACTGCTGCCCACTAAATCCCAGTGTTTACTCTGTTTTGTTTTTAATCACAGCAAGCCTAAACTCTAGATGTAATTTTCCACTCTGCATACACCTAAACACAAACACAGACACATAGAAAGATACACATACACATCCACACACACACACACACAGACACACACACAGTCAGTCAGATGGCTTATAAAGTTAACAGTGGCTGTGGAAATCATTGGTTATTTTGTCTGACCGTGGAGCTTTGTGATTTTCTCTGTATCAGGCAGGTGGAGCAAAACCTTTCCCTCATTTTATGGAGACAAATGTTAGCATTCTGTGGTTTCCTGTCATGCTGACTGCTGTCAAGACACACACACACACACACACACACACACACACACACACACACACGCACACACACATGCATGCACGCATACACACACACACGCACACACACACACACACACAATACAGACACATTTCCTGGCAAAACTTAAATAACCTTTCCTGTTTCTGTGTCTCTAGCATGGATGAGTAAGAGAGCACAGTCATTTTTCCACTCCATAGCTGCCACTGCCAAGACATAAAAAAACTTCTATAGTTAGAAATAAAAGCTTTCCTCTGCCCACTATATATAAAAACTGCTACCTGGAGGACAGAAATTGGTATTTAATAGTTGACTGTACTCCCACTGCAGCCATTTTCAATTTAAGTCACTCTCAAATAGAAAAGCCTGGCCCAGCATTACAGCTGAAAATCTCATGCAGATTAAATTATTTTAAATCAGCTGTGCTGAACGCAGGACAGCACCAGTGCAGTGGTTAGCAATGTCAAAAGGGCTGCAGTTTGAATCTGCTGGCCGGCCAGTTTGGATCCTCCTGCACAGAGGTTGCACGTTCTCCCCATGCTTGCATGGGTTCTCTCCACGTACTTTGGCTTCCCCTCGCAGTTTGAAGACATGAAAGAGGGTGAGGTTAATTGGCAATTCTAAATTGATTGTAGGTGTGAATGCTTGTCTGTCTCTCTGTGTTGGCCCTGCAATGGTGTGGCCAAAGCGTACCCTGCCTCCTTCCCATGACAGTTGGGAAAAAATCTCATAAGCCAGTATTTTAATAAGGAATATATAAAACAATAGAAATTCTTTCCATTTGTGATGCCAAGCATCTCATTTATTCAAAAGTGTTTCCTATCTGTTTATGTGTAATAATACTAAAAAGGGGTGCCACCTCTTTGGGAACCTCTGATTTATTATTTGTAGTTTATCATAGGCTATGTTTCCCATTTTTTAAAATCACAGTGGAAAGATTGTGTTTAACCACAGCTTAATGGCATGACGACATGATAGTTCATGACTGCTAGTAATTGTAGTAACTCAAAGCCGTTATACAGTTTTTTAGGAGCTCTGATAAAATGGTGATCATAAGAAAAAATTATGGAAATATTTGACACAAGACCCCAAAGATATGCTGAACAAACAACGCTCAGCTTTAAACATAATCTTATATGTGTGAATCTGACCACCGGCAACTTAAACAACAGCTTGACAGGTTTAGGCTGCTTGTGGAATTTAAATATCTGTTACAGTCTGTGGTGTTGGAGCATTCCCAACATGACCAGAAACTACACTATATGGGCAAAAGTATTGATTCACCTGCTCATTACACCTACAGGAGATTTTATGACATCCCATTCTAAATCAATTTCTGTGGGAATTTTCCTCCCATTCATCCAGAAGGGCATTTGTGATGTCAGACACCAATGCTGGATGAAAAGGCCTTGCTCAAAGTCTCTGATCTGGTTCATCCCAAAAGTGTTTGATGGGGTTTAGGTCAAAGCTCCAGTCAGGTTCTTCTACAGCAAACTCATCCAACTATATCTTTATGGGTCCTACTTTGTGCACTTGGGCAGTCATGCTGAAACAGAAAAGGGGCTTCCCCAAACTGCTACCACAAAGTTGAAAGCATAGAATTGTCCAAAACATCTTGGCAAGCTGAAGTATTAAGATTTCCCTTCACTGAAACTAAGGGGCCAAGGCCAAAAACATTTTCAACGGTACAATTGGCACAGTACAGTCAGGAAGGTAATGGTCTCTTGGTAATGTTCCATCAGACTGCCAGACAGAGAACCGTGACTCATCACTCAACAGAACACATTTGGTCACTGTGTGTGGCCAGTGTTCCCGAGTCCAGTCGTGATGTAATTTACACCACTCAATCAGATGTTTGACATTGTGCTTGGTGACCTAAGACTTGCATGCAGCTGCTCAACCATGGAAACAAATGTCACGAAGCTCCCGGCATGCAGTTTTTCTGCCGATGTCAATGCCAGAGGAGGTTTGAACAGTTACTGAATCATCGAAGCCTTGATGACTTTTATGCATTATGTACCTTAGCACTCAGCGACCTCACTCTGTACTTTGATGTGATCTGCCACTTTGTGGCTGAGTTCCTGTAGTTTCTAAATTCTTCCACTTTACAATAATGCCACTTACAGTTGATTGTGGAATATCTAGGAGGGAAGGAACTGACTTTTTGTAATGGTGTGTTGTTACAGTAGCACACTTGAATTCAGTGAGCTCTTTAGAATGACCTTTATTTTTTATTTTTATTTTTTTTTACAAATGTTTGTAAAGGTAGACTGCATGATTAAGTGCTTGATTATATAGACCTGAGGCAACGGGAGTGAATGAAACATCGGAATGAAATGATTAAGTAGTGTAGCTCGATACTTTTTCTCTAAAGTGTACCTGCCAGTGGAGTCAGACCTGCAGTATCTGCCCTCCCTGTTCACACTTTAACAGCAGTTTCATCATTCCACATGTAAAGGCCTCCAACCTTTTTGACTCTTTACATCTTTACTATGCTCTACAGAAATAATATGATTTTTTTTTAAAAACTAACTGGTCCCTTTAGATCGCACTATTTTGGAATTTGGCTGGACCCATCAAGTGCTGTGGATGCGCCTCATTTGGGTCTCTTACTGTGCTGTATTGGTTGGTGAATTACAGTTACTTATTATTTAAGTTAGAAAGGAGCATTTTTTTCTAAGCTGTGGTGCCATCCACAATTTAGTGGCTTGTGTGCATTTTTTGTATTGTTCCCAATTTGCTAACCCTGACCAGGTTGCACTCTTGTATGCCAAGTTTGACAGCTGTAAACTGGAGGGAGGGAGAGAACATTTCTGCTTCAGACATGGAACATTGTAATACTTGCAACTGAAAATGTGGTTGAGTACAGAATGCACCTTCTGGGTCACCACAGTGGATTAATCTGTATCAGCAGTTTGGCAGAGGTTTTAAGCTGGATGCCCTTCCTGATGCAGCCCTCCATAATGGGAGAGGCTTGTGTTCCCAATATCAGATTAACAAATTCACTCTAGTCAACATAAAATTACTAATTTATATAAATATACAAATCATTTGTTATTCTAACAAGGTGAAATGAAATTTGGCAATCACTGGACAAAGAGTCAGGTTTTTACAAAATTACCCAATGCTAAAGCTCTTGTGTGACCGTAGTCTTCTTTTTAGAGACATACTTTAATCGCAACAAACACAAATATCAACAAAATAAGAACTTTGTGAAGGCACTTCTCTTTATTTAACTGTATTTAATTCTGTTTTTGTCAAAATTAGGACTGAGTTTAAAAATAATTTTTAACATAATTTATAGATAAAGCCTGTGCTGCAGGGGCTAAGAATTTAAATGGCAACATCACAGTTTATTTAAGACTGAGCTAATGCCCAGCACAGCAGGCACAAGTGAAATCTTAATATTTATTATAATTGACGTGAATCTTAAAGTGATGAGGCGACTGAAACAACTTTGTACTAGATTTTGTGGTCCTAGGAACCACACTTAACAGCCTACACTTTTAACACAGAATGATATAGCCAACCCTGAGCAGACAAAAGCCAAACATTGCCTTTACCTTCTAAGGCAATGTTTGTCCTCTCCAGGGATTAATTTCTATCTGCTGTGAGTGTGATCCACCTCTTAAGGGTACAACAGGTAGTAGTAGTTGTAGCCAGGACTATACTGGCATGTGACTGAGTCTTACTGCCCAGGTAGTTCTATAATGAGCAATTATTCTAATTTACGGGAACGGTATCAGCAAAAAAGCAAGCCAAGATAAATACAACAAAGATAATAATGCGCACACACACACACACACACACACAATACTACAGAAATCAAAAACATGTAAATCCCTGCATGAGACACACTGACACAAATCCTCAAAGAGCTCTCCCCTCATGCTCATAGGATCATTTAGACCCCAATACAAAACATTAGCGGATTGACACTATCACACCGGCTATCCAACAGAGCCCTTTTCACACATAATTACTGGCTCTCATTTCCCCCGCCGAGAGAACAGGTGCAGGGGTAGAGGAAGAATCGCTTAGGCCTACTGTCTCCTTGGGCTTAGGGTCTTTTCCTGGCTCTGAGAGGCCTATATTGACAGAGACAGAGGGGGTACGTCAGCACCAATAAATCACTGTGAACGTGTAAATGCCACTGCCCTGCATTCCGCTATACAACAGGAGGCCAAACGGTTACAAGTTCCTTTCTCTTTCTCTTATTGTTGTTTTAAGTCTTTTCCCTCCTCCAACCCACACACATATTATCTGCGGCTGATCTTTCCCTCCATAGCTCTCTCCCTCATTCTCTCTTACTGCTCCCCAAAGCAGCTAATAGCATAATTTCAGGAAGAATGTTCCTGGAGTTTCCTGTGAATTCTGCCATTAGTCATCCAAATGACCTCTCTGTTCCTCCCCTTTTCCTTCCCTGTCACTAACATAGCACTGCTCTGGAGCAATGGCTGCCTGGGGAGGAGGAAGGTAAATAGGAACCAGAGGTGAACTGAGTGTGTGCATGTGTGTGAAAAAGCATTCTTTACTTACACTCTACTTACATACATTGTGTTTTCTATGTATGGGTATGAAAATGAAAAAAGGATTCAATGTGTCTGTGTATGGCGGTGGGGGTAATTTGAGGGGTGGGGTGTGTGTATGAAAACTCTTCCACTCTGCAGGGTGCAGAGGCAGGGCCCCAGTACTTATACCCCTGACACTGAGCTGTTAACTGGGAAAAGTAGAAGAGATGTGTAGGGCGCACTGGGTGGAGGATTTGTATGTGTGTGCATGTGTGTGTGTGTGTTTGTAAAAAGAGAGGTGCAGCACGCAGAAGTCAACCAAAACAAATAAATAAATAAGAGAAAGAAAGTTTGTGTCACCACCACGATAGCAGAAATGACTTGTTTATGTTTCTTTCAGCTCTAATAACTGAAGCAATTATTTGCCTTCACAGTGCACTTACTACTTTGGCTGTGTTTCTGTGTAAGATTTATTTGGACTGATTAGACAACAAGACAGAGAATGAGGCTGTTATCCTCTGCAGTTACGAAAATTACATACACATAAACATCATTGTCTAGGATAAGTTGGCCTTTGCTGTGGCGAGTGTGCAATTAGCGTTGGGGGAGCGAAAGCAAGGATAGTATTCAAAAAGCAAACAGTCGCTGACAAATTTAACTCCGGATGATGCAACATTTGCTGGATTTGGAAATAGAATTGAGAATCTGAAACCAATTATTTACAAAAGGAGATTGGGAAAGATTGAGAGTTAGCTTCATAACAGATGTTTTTTTAACTTATGACTGACTCTGGATAAGATTATTATTAGCAGCTCTCCTCAGGTCTTTCCAACATAATCCTCAGCGGAAGATGTAATTGGCAGACCTCGGCTCATTATTCCAAAACATTTATGTTAAAACCATCGGATCATTGGTTATATTATGTTCCGGGCTATAAGATGTATTAAATCAAACAAATACAGTGAGGATTCTTCAGCACACAGAAGTCACTAAACTCCACATATGTAGTGACACAACAGTGTTTAACAGAAATAATAGGCTCCTCAGAGACCCCAAACTTTTACCTATCCATGTACTCATCCTGTCCTCCATCCCAACACCCTGAGCCTGTGCACCTCAACCCTCCATCCATCCACCACCCCACCCCCACATCAAAGGCCATCAATCTTCCACAGTACAGGGGGAAAGGCAAATATTTAGAAAAGGACTGAGCCCCCATAAATCTGTACTAGGAGAGAAAGAGAGAACATGATACCCACCCTGCTCCTCCAAATTTCTACCCCCCCTATCGTCAATGTCCCTCAGCAGTCCTATGTCTCTCTTCCTGTGGCCTCCCAGGAACCAGAGAGGAAGAGAAAAGGAGGTTTGTGGCAACACCAGTGAGGAAGATGACAGAGATTAAGAGATTAACAAAAAGAGAACGAGAGGACACCCTCCCACACTCTGAAGAGACACACACTCCCCAACAGCCAAAGAAAAACACACTCATACACAAAAAAGGGAGCTTACCTCAGTACACATGGGCACACTGGTTGGGCTCCTCTTCTTGGTCTTTGATTTACTGCTCTCTCAGTTCCACTTGAGTGAGACTCTAGAATATTAGCAAGTATTTATGTCCCTTTTTCATTTGAAAACAATATGGCTTTCAGCAATAAAGAAAGGAACGCTGCACTGATAGGCCAAGGTTGCGAGGTCACTAGGAGAGTAAATTGGGGGCAGATGAGATCCTGAACAAAGTGGAGCTAGCGTCTACAAAAACTGGATAGAGTATGGGGGCTGATGGTCCTGAACAACATGAACAGAGACTATGCATGAGAACAGAGAAATCTATTAGTTTACTGTCCGGGAGATATGAGTTTTTTACATATGGAAATCACAAAGAAAGCCAAATGCTGATTTGATTAAACAATCAAATAAAAACAAACAAGGTCAAGTTCTTATAGAGTTTATCTCTTTTCTACTCCCTTAGTTCTAAACTCCTGCTTTGTAAACCAATTAACATTATAAAATGGTAAAGAAACTTGATGCGTTCATAAAAATTAGGAAGTACAAAAAACGGAGGGTAAATAGATGTACAAATGCTATAAACAACATAAATACACACAAACACATGTTCTAAAACATGTAGTCACACACCTACTACAGAACTATTTTTTTTCAGGTGAATGTCAACAAGGCTAAACAGATAAGCATTACTTAATACTGTCATACTGCACCTACTGTGTTTCTATTCATCAAAGTCCAAAAGGGCACTTGCATCCACATTCAGGCACACTCTTACAGAAGTATCCCAGGCTGGCAGCTGTCAGAGAAGTACGAGGGATTTAAAGAGCTTTACGATGTCCCCACTGACCAAGCAAGAGCCTCAGGGGTGAAGGATATTGATCCCTGAACAGAATATGCATCCTGCTCCCCTGACAGACTAGTTGATTGACTTTTCAGCCCCAAGGGAGAGCAACATAGGCAGAGACACACAAATGCCTTAACACTGGTGCGCTTGATATAGTATTACATGTACTTGTCAGTGACACATAATAAAAAATGAACAAGCAGTTCACTGAACATGCAGTATTTGTGTATCAAACCATGCTTTCACACTGTTATTACATGCTAGTGAATGCATGATATGCATTCACTATATGCAGGTATTTCACACATGCAATTTGCACACAAACTGCAGTCACTACCACAGCTCCCATATTCATGAGTGGGATCTGCACTGAGCTGCATTATCATGGCCCAGCTCCTGCCTTTGTTCTGCCCTTTGTTGGCTTTCCTGCCTGCCTCTGCCTCTGTCAAATGTCACGTCTCAGCGGACTCTGTATTTTGAGCCTCAGTGTCAATAATTACACATACAACATTATGGAAGCCTGTAGACCCTTCTGGACAAGACACATTAATACATTCTCCCTTCTCTAAACATATTGCTAAAAACCAGCTTAACGCTAGCTTGCCTTACATTTTTTCATCAGTTTGCTTCTCTGAAGCTTATTGTTTCTAATTTTGTCCTGTCCATTTTTGATCAGTCATATAGAGATTGAATATTAGATCTTGTTAAAACACATCTAAAAGCATTGCACCATTCTTGTTAGCATCCATGTTTGTTTGTTTTTTTCTTGACATGCGATAAAAGCCTCTGACGGCTGCACATCTGTTTGACATTTATTACTGCAACACAGAAACACTTATTTGAGATTTGATTTAGTTTTGAAGAAATTAGGTTTGGTCCAGTCCATTTATGGTTTACCAATCGGCTCTGGTGGCCCCAGCTCATGACTTCATTTTGTCATTGCCTTTTTTCATTCCTAGTTGTTGTTTAAACACACACATACACACATATGCAAGCACACACACACACTAGATGTGCCTGAGGAAGGACAATGGTTTGGGATGTGCTGGCAATGGGCACCTAATTGCTTCTTACTGATCCAAATAGTACATCAGAGGCAACAGCACTTCAGTGGACCTCCAATGAGATCCACTATGTTGAGCCTGTTCATTACCCTGCTGACCTCCCAGCTCGACCCCATATATGCACACATATTACCCACACACCTCCACCCCTTCACCTACCCCAGCTCATTGTCTCTGGGGTTTAATTGGGGCGATGTTCTCCATTGTGAGCAGGCTCAATGGCTGTGGAGGGCTGCATTGTGGGGCTGAATGAGGGCAGGAGTGTTCATTAGGTGAGTCTCTGAATAAGGCCTTCTGGAGGTAGGGTACAGAGAGCAGGGGGCTGCCAGAGACCTCCGGGGTGGGTGAAACTGCATGCTCTGCTCCTCTCTTCTCTTCCCTTCACTTCTCTTCTTTCTTCTTCTTTCCTCTCCCTGCCGCTCTTCTCATCTCTGTCCTCACTGCTTCCCTGCTCCTCTTCTGTTGTCTCCTTCCCTCAACAGCCTGACGCTTGGCCCTGAAAGGCAGCGGCTGCGTTTGTTGGAAGAACAGTCTTTGTCTGTGCCAGGAGAATGAATTGCACAAAAAGAAGAGAGAGGGATCAAAGACAGACTACAGAAAAAGCAAGGACCACCTCCTCTGATAGAAAGAGAAATAGAACCAATGAGCCCTAGACTGAGAGAAATTTCATCATTCCTAAGTTTGCATTTGAACCTCAGTCCTCAGTGGTGGTCCTTACCAAAATACTTTATGAAAAACTACTGTAAAAGTAATACTTTACTGATGTTGTGTGGAATATTATTCACACTTGCCCAGAGCTAAGAAGGTCAGGGTACTGGCTCGGTAACACTCACTCGGCTCCTGGGTTCTCTAGGTCACTTTAGGTTCTAACTGCTAGGCAACTGTGCAAAAAGTGCAAATGCTATACAAACAGATGGCTTATGTTAAAGCTTAACTTTCTTCAAGAAATGTGGCAGTGAAGAGAAACGACTGTCTGTCTGGGTTTCCAAAATTGATAGCCTTGCAAAGTAAGCACTCATCACAGTAGCATTTAATATAAATTAATATAAAAATTGAAGGAAAGGAAACAGGTGGGCATTTCTGTACACTGTCTCACTGCTGGAATTGGCAACATTCACACTAAGCTGGCACACAGCCAGCCTGCTGATCCAGAGACAGAACGGCCTTGCAGATTACAGGGATTCCCTGCTTGGTTTTATTGTGACCGGGTTTGTTTAAAATTAAATTAAAGCAATTTAAAATCCACTTGAAAGAGAAAATTGCAATCAGCTACATCTGATTGACTTTAAAAGTTAAATCTACCATAGAAAAGTACACACCATTAGCTTAGTATGGCCATGATGTTGAGATGGAAACCTTTTAATGTAGAAATCCAATGCCAGCCGTTGCTGTGACTGTTACTTTTCTCAATCCAGATTGCTGCACTGAAACATTTAAGCTGCCACAGAGCTGACAGCTTTTGGCAGACCACCATCAGCCAGCCCTCAAACCACTGCCAGTGGCTGAGTGCTCTGTTGTGAGTGTGGGCTGCAGTCACACGACGTCTGTGTGACAGACTCGACTTTCACACTGACCAGAGCCCCTTCACCCACTCCCTGCCCAGCCACTGATGTCATTATCCCTCCACCACACACTCATGCATACACACAAACCCACGCATGGAACGTCTCTGGTCTTCCACTCTCCCTTAGCCACTACCTTCCGCTGTTTACATTTCTTTTACTACCCAAAAAAACAATACCAGACATCTTGTTTAACGCACACACACAAACTCACACATATAAACACAGACCCAAACTCAGCCTTAATGCTAGTCTGACGTCATAAGAGAAGTGTGTAGGGTTACACTGGCTTATGTGTACACACAGAGCCAAGTCTTGGAACTGTGTTATTGCTGCCACACACAAACATATTACCTCTGCTTAACAAGGGTGCGTTCAGGTTTCTGAAACAGGATGAATCATCTGTCTCTCAGCTCACTCTGCAGCTCCCTGACTTCAAACATACTTGCTTTCCTTTCCTCTCCTTCTCTGACACTATTTATTTTTCTGTCTGAACAGCTCACATAAGGCTCTGCATGGACAGTGTACCGTCTGCTTGCTGCCTGGATTGTCAAGACTGTTGCTACACACTAAGTCCAAGCACACACTGACTTGCAAACAGGACCACAGACTCAGTAGTGCAGGTGCAAAAACAAATTCTTTTACAGCAGGGTACCGAAGCATACATTTTCCATCCACAGCACTTTGGGGTGCATGCAGTCACTTACAGGTGTTGTGAACAGTAGTTATATCAGAGATATTCATTTAAATGACCAATGGCAACCCTGATACACATTGAGAGGGCCTTGTAGATGTAGGTGTGTGTTCTAAATCCCAAGTGACGGACTCCTGTCCCTTCCTGTTTAGCCTGGGCGTCTGCCACACATAAACACTTTTGGGGCCTCCTCTGCTCCAAAATACATGGATGTATGAATGTCAGGGGCAAGGGTCATGGTTTCAATCCTCCTGAAAAGCCACCTCAGAGAAGGCCAGTGTAGAAACTGAGTCAAGAACAGACATAATGTGGAAAGATGATCCTTAACTTGGCTCATCAATTCAAGTACAATTATGGGTTTTTATCAATTGCGAAAACAAAATAATGGAAATAAAAATAGTATTTTGCAAAGGTGCTCTCATTTCTCTTGCGTTATAGATCCAGGGCATTCATTTTCTTCATAGCATAGGGCTTTCACACCTATCTAAGAGCTTAAACTCACTACTGCAAGTTTAGTTTAAGGGGAGCAAAACTGATAGAACAGACTTTGTTCAAAAAGAAATGTGAAACCAACTCAGCTGTTTGGACACACTTTGGTTCCAGTTAATTCAGGGAGGACCTACAAATGCAAATACAATTTTTGTTAAAAGCTTAATTAATTCATAGTTATCAAGTTAGATAATAGTGATCTCAATAATAACAAAAATAATTGTGCTTATGCTTTTTGACCTGGGAAGTATGGTGATACAATGGTTAGCACTGCTGCTTCAGAGCAAGGAGGTCATGGGTTCACGGCTAGCTGGGTCCTTCGTGCGTACAGTTTGTATGTTCTCTACAGGCACTCTATCGTCTTCCCAAAATCCAATGATGTTAGGTTGACTGGCAATTCTAAATTAACAGTAGGTGTGAATTTGAGCATTAATGGCTGTCTGTCTCTTTGTGTTAGCCTTGTGGTAGACCAATGATCTGTCCAGGGTGTACCCTGCCTCTTGCCCTATGACAGCTAGGATAGGCTTCAGCCCCCTCATGACCTTGAATTGAACAACTGGAAGAAAATGGATGAATGGATGGAGTTTTGACCTAATCGAGCATCTCTTTTCTCAAAGTCCTGCTATATAATCAAAGCCTGATAATAGATAGGTTACTCTTCTATGCTGTAGACCTCCACGGCTGTCCAGCAAGGACACATAAAATTGCAGTAGGTGACTTGTTTGTAATGATGAACATGGATACCATCCTTTTTATGTAATATTATTTTATCCTGTTTTGCAAACTTTTTGCTACAAACTTCAGTGCCCAGCTTTTATAGAAAACTTAAAAAAATAAACTTCATACACTTAAATAAAGTTACTATAGGAAATAGTGGCCTGGGACTTAGATTACTGACAGAGTCACAACATATTTAGAGACTGATTAACAATTTGTAGGTAAATGTTCTTAACTGACTGTTTGTAGCTCCTTTTAAACTTTAGCAAGGTGCTGCAAAGAGCTTTCCAGAGTGCTTTCCATTCACATATTTCCTCATGGTACAACTGTAGCAGAGCTGCCATGTAATGTGCAGGCCTGCCACTGGGAGCAACTTCGGCTTCAGCATCTTGCTCAAGGACATTTCTTGGCTTTACAATGCATAAAATCTTAATGACAGATGCATATCCTCATCCTAGTCGTATCCTGCCTACCCTTTGTTGAAGGTTTGTAGGCAGTGTGTGACCTGCACACTTACAACCACAGTGTGAGTAGCGGCAGTAGTCCGCTACACCGGGCACAAGTTAGCTTTTAATTTAATCTTAAGCAATAAAATGGCGCATAGCATAAGGACACATTATTGTTATGCTTTTAGGTTTTATTATTGTGATGGTTACTGAACAATTATTATACAATGAACCATTTTATTTGCAGGTACTGGATGTTTCTCGGTTAACAACATCGATTAAATTAACTATAATGACTGGATCAATCAGCACAAATGTTTATAAAATGGACAAAACTTGAAACAAGACACATGTATGCGTACTCATGCACGAAGGTACAACAAATGCAGTTTTAAAGATGAACCAGAAGAACGACTTCCCTGTCCTGTTCCCCCACTATTCTGACTGCTCTGATCACAGGGGCGGATTTGGTCAGAGATAATGAATTCAAGAACACAAACGCAGTGTTGCCGCACCCAACTCCTTCTCATCTCTAACATGGAGGCGAACCACTATGACACCAGCTGCAGGGGCCACTGAGGGACCACACAGCAGGACCTCAGTCATTCATCAGTGTGAACATCTAGTTATGGTCTGGGGATGATAAGATGTTATGGTAACTGTGCTGTCTGTCCCAAGTGTGATTACGATAATGGTTCCACTCTTACTACACACACTGCTGGAAAGAGGAAGTAATTTGAATTTCTTTTTATCATTTTGATATGGTTTAACGCAACCACATAAAATATTGTCAATGTTTCAGTTTCTTCTGAAGTTTTAAATATTTAAGGCCAAAAAGAATCTATAAAAACCCAGGCTGCCATTCCATCAAGTCCTCCATAATGAGAAACTCCTATCAATAATCTTTGTGTATGGGTCTCATCGTGTGTTGCATATGTGTGTGTAAATTCAAACACATGCATTTACTTTCATGTCAGCAGGCTTCCCTGTGTACTTGCTTGAATTACAGCTGAGAGGACTTGGCAACACTTGTCCCCTGTGGCACTGTGAGAATGTTTTGCAGACTGTGGCATAAAATGCTCTAGTTTGTTTGTTTGCTCTGTCTTGGTACCATGAAAATTCAAGACCAGGCAATTGGCACCACCGTGTTTTCTGTACAAACCAAGATTGCGACTCCAGAGAGATGGAGCAAAGTAGCTTTGGGGAACACGTCAACTCCCTGCAGAAGGGCAGCTGTGGGAAATCTTATCAGTGAACAAACATCAGTTCTGGGACTGGAGACAGGTAACAGAGCAATGGTAGACAATAATGAGTTTGCTCTGCCTGGTTTAGTTCTACTGCCCCTTTCGGGGAATCTGAAAATTGAGTTAAACCATATTCCTTGGCAAAAAGTAGAGAAGAACCCCCCCAAAAATTATTTCTACAGCTAAGAAGTATTGTAGAAGCCCATCAAGATGATTCCCACGATTCAACATGATGTGCAAAAACACCTACTGAAATAAAGATGACTGTTTAAAAAGTTTAAAAATCCAAAATTTAAAATCTGTTTGCATCATTTTCCCTCAGAGAGTTCATATTTTAAGCTGAACATATTAAGCAAAGCTTGGACACTAAAATCTAAGTAGAGGACTGGAAATCTGAGAGGATAGAATGAATGCATACAGATTAGCACACTATAATTAGTTAATGAGTCAAAGGAGGTAGAGCAGGTCACCCACCAATCAGGAGGTTGGTGACTTGATCCCTGGCCATTCCAGTCCATATGCTGAAGTGTCCTTGGGCAAGACACTGAACCTCAAATTATCCATCAGGATACGAGCGTGGACCTGATAGTTAGAAGGCAGAGAGCAACGCACTGTATGAATGTATGCACAAATGGGTGAAAGTGGCTTGTAGTAAAAGGTGCTTTGAGTGCTCAGGTAGTGCAGAAAAGCACAAGGTACCAGTCTATTTACCATGTAAATCCTGTAAAGATAAATCATTATAGTAAAAAAAAATATGTCATTAGGGCTGTGTGATATGACGCACGTATATCAGATGACAAATTAAAAAACATAATAATTTCATATTCTGCTCTGTTTTTTATTTTGTGGTCACACGCAAGCAAAAAATGCTATTTACTGGGGATGTTCCTGGCTGCTAATTTACTGGCTGGTTAAACATACAAATACTGCATATGATTTTAAGAGCTATTTGAAACCATTAAACCTCTGGAGTCGATGCACACTCCAGCAAGTTCCCATCATGTAACCAAACTGTTGCTTGAACAAGATGGGCAGGGGCTGCGCCTCATCTAAATCACATGACTGAAGCACAGTGGGTGCTGCAGAATAAAAGCAAGAGTTCGGTCACGTGACGTGAACCCTCCTGCGCATGTGTCAACTACAGAGAGTTAATCACATTGTTTGATGATCAAGTTGTGTTTTAAACATTACTGAAATGTGTGTCACACTGCAATGTGTGTGGAACATTGCACACACAAGTGTGTAATTTACTGAGTGTGGCTAATGATGGCAGTGCTAGCAGCAGCAGCCTTCTTCCTTGCAGGCTAACGTCCACACAGCTGTGCAGAATGTGGTTACACATCACTTCATTTGCATAGTTATGTCAATTTACACAGCCGAAATACAGCCGCTCTTTCTCCATGTCAAAGTACTGCAGTACTGCAGAAGGGTGCTACTTCCATCTGTCCTACACTACTAGTCTACTTTCCACCACTAGTTTACAACTTCCCATCACAGTGAGAGAGAAGTGCACTGTCTGTCAGCCCTGGTTAGTGAAGGTTGAAGTCATAGCATCTTTAATCCAACAGGCTAGTACCTTTGTAAGTAAAAGAGGAATAATTAATTTAAGGAAAAAGTATATCTGCTGTGGCAACCCCTTGGGGAGAATACAAGGAAACAGCTGAAGGTTTTGGTATTTCTGGTGCAAAAGCAACTAACGGAACACATCCCTGCTGTCTGTGTTCATTTGCTTTTTGTGTTTAATATTTTATACATTTTTAAAAATAATATTACCTCAATAACTATTTGACTATAAGCTCTATACAGGAAGAGAAAAACTAATCATGATATATATCATTATAGTGAGATCAGATGATTTATTTGAGATTCTGGTCATATTGTCCAGCCCTATATACTATGCAAATATACTAAATATGCAGAGGCTAAAGGAAGACTAATTCTCTATGTTTGGTAGTGCAGACAGACTCAAACAGAGGTCAGACAGACTTGAGGAAATTAGTTTAAAAGAAATTCCACTGGACCCAAAGTCGTATGCTTGGTTTATATCAGAACATAAAATGCACCTTCAGCTGCTCCCTTGTATTTTCCCCAAGGGGTCACCAAAGCAGATTATTACAAGTAATTTGCCAGAGGTTTTACACCAGATGACTTTCCTGATGCAACCCTCTGTGGGGGGACCTTTTGGTTGTGAGACAAATGTGTTAACTACTACAATACAGAGACAGAGAATAACCACACTAAAAACAAACACATATAAATGACCCTCACATTATGTGTGCGTGTGTGTGTGTGTGTGTGTATGTGTTCAATGGTAAAATGATGATCATTCTGAACAAAAACCTCAAAGACCAAATGCTGCATACTGGAAACAACAAATGATGTCAAACCTTCCACAAGAAAAGAACAACATATTTTGAAATATGTGGAAGATCTGGGTCTGACTGAGCATCCGTCTGAACAATCGTGCAGTAAAGCCCACACTGTTTTTGTTTTCTTTTGCTTTTTTCTTTTCATGTGAATTAGAACATTTTGTTTGTTTGTTTTCTTGCTTGTTGCATGTGGATTGCCTAGTGTGGAATGGAGCAGTTTCTTGTTTATTTTGCTTTATTGATCAAGCGTTTATATTTTTCTAAAAAAATAATAAATATATTTTTAGGGAACAAAAGTGACAAAGACGGTGCAGATGAAACTGAATTTAAAAAGAAAGGACACAAGATGATCAGGCTAAAAAGAAGACAGCCAAGGTGTGCCAGCTGGGACTGAACACTGAGAGGGAGTGAGCTGGGGTCTGTAAGAGAGAGAAGATGGAAGTCCAGCTGGGTCCCATTAGGGCTGGACCACATGTGTTCGTCGGGGGGTGGCGGACTAAGGGGGCAGAAGGGAGCAAAGAGGGCAGCGAGGAGGAAGTGCTGAGAGCGATGGGCCTAGACCCTGTGAAGCTTTATTAGGCCTGTCGTCTACTCTTCTCACCAGGGCCGCTCACACCCCCTCAACAACACCCGCCACCTTACCTCACCTCCCTCCTCCCAACCCTCCACTGCCCTCGGGCACCGCCAGGGTAGAACAGTATAAAACTATTAGAAGGAGGAAGATGGGACTAGACCACCCAGACCCACATACACACACATATACACACACCCATAATGGCTACCAGGAGGAGGCCTCAGTATGAGAGCTGCAGCTGGAAATGAAGAGGGCGTT
Source organism: Etroplus canarensis (assembly GCA_015106775.1). Taxonomy (NCBI): domain Eukaryota; kingdom Metazoa; phylum Chordata; class Actinopteri; order Cichliformes; family Cichlidae; genus Etroplus; species Etroplus canarensis. The sequence continues at coordinate 41,282 of VUQH01040638.1, forward strand.
CACAAACACACACATGCACATATGAACTAGAGTGACACAATACTACACACATTGAGGCAGAGTGTATGAGCAAGCAAAGTGTAACAAGGACAGTTCAGTCTTTTATTTAAATGTCAGACACATGTGATGGTTTTCTGTAATTTCATGTGTTTTACTTAAGACAGTTTGGTCTAAATTCTGAATGAATATTAATATGACATCTGCATTTATGTTCATGTTTATGTGTGTGTGTTTCTGTCATGACCACCTGTAGATCTCTCACACCTGTGGTTTCAATGGGTACAGATGTCAGAGGATGCATGTGTGAAGAGAGAGAGCCAGAGAAACAGAGATATTTTGCACGCATACATTTGAATGGCTTTAGTTGTTTATGTGCTTATATTTCATAGTCCTGGCATATCTGACATGCCTGTAATTTCATCTGCCCTTTGCCATCCATCTATTCACTCTTCCAGCCCTCCACTGCCTCTCAGCCCCTCCCAAAATTCAGAACAGCATGAACGGTGGTGTCGGCTTTGTTAAAACTATGATGTTGATCATCCTAAAGAGTACCACACCAATAACAAGTCTTATTGGGCTGCCAGTCTTGGTGGAAGTCCCAGCCTTCACTTTATGTTTTCAGAGGACCTGATGGTGCCCCACAGTGGCTGAGCTTCAAAGCTCCATTTGTGTAAGCAATGACATAAAGACAATATTTGCTATTTTGATGCAGGAAAATATCAGTATAAATGCATATTAAAAAAACATAATTGCGGAAATGGAAATGATGAACTGTAGATATAAATGTGAAAAAAAACGTAAATGCCCATATAATGCAAATCTGTAAGACAGAATTAATGAAAAGGCTGCTAAAATTGTTTTACTGTAATTTTAACCGGAATCATGAAGAAATAAAATATTCAGGGTCAAAGTCTGAAACCAGTTTGTTGTATTTAAAGGGAACTGAAGGCTTTCTGTTCAGAATTAATCATTAAACTTCAGTATCCACTCCAACAAAAAGATTTACAGTGGCAAATCCTTTGCCAAGGTAAGTTTAGGGGTGTGCATATCACTGTATTAGTTAATACAAGCATCTGAAAGTTCCCCTATCAAGCTGTTCTAAAAGGGCTAGTCTTTTCTCCACTCCTGTCCAGGTCAGGGCTTGACAGGCAAAGTTACAAGGTTTAATACTTCAGCCATTCAATCATTAAGGCATTTTATACAGCCTGCCCCCAGACTTCTCTTGCTCATAAAAAAATATTTATCTTTCCAACTGCACAGTGGACCACAAAGTCCTCGTTTCATTTTAGTCAGAGCAGTAAAACTCTATTCTTCCCCTTGCCAACCTACCGTACTTCCATGATAAGCTGTTGTTCTTGTTTTGTAACAAGGGTGTGTGTATGTGTGTGTGTGTAAATGTCACAAATGTAAGCATAGAAAGGTGGAGGTCAAGGCTGCCTGCGATTTTGAGAGGTTTTTTTAATTTCTCAAAAAACTGAAGCCAAAGAAGGAATCACAAATGATCACATTTTTGTTATTACATTTATTCTTACCAATGAAGTTATGATTCCTTTTTTAAAATATTTAAAATATTTGTGCTTAACTTATATTTGAATATTCATAATGTCTGAATATTCATAATCAGTGGGATGGGAAATGACTGATAAAGAACTTCAGTCTCTTGCTGGCTAGGGAAATTACAGATTAAATTATAAATGTTTGTTAAGAAGATGTACATTTTAAAAGTATTTTTAAATCAGAATAATTTATTAATCCCGCACAGTTACAGACACACAGTTGTATATACCGTAAATAAAAATTAATTACTTAAAAATTACTTGTTAAAACCCAGCCACAGGGGTCACATGCAAGTGTACTCCTAGTGCCGGGAAGTTTGCATCAGGAAGTTTGCATCTGGCATAAAATCTTTGCCAAATGCAAATGCGGATTCATAATACGTGATTCCCTGTGGTGACCCCTAATGGGAGCAGCCGAAAGATGAAGAAAGTGCAACATGTAATATAAATAACTCAAAAGGTAAACATTACATATAATGTGTATAAGATATTTCGATGGAAAGAACTAGTGTCACAGGGAGGAATTATAGAGTTAATGACCACAGGTAATAATGATTTCCTGTGGCATTCTGTGGTGCATCATGGCTGAATGAGTCGGCTGCTGAATGTGCTCCTGTGCCTGTCCAGCACGTCATGGAGAAGGTGTGAAGGATTCTCCAATACTGTCCTTAATTTGGACACCATCCTTCTTTCTGACACCATTGTCAGAGTCAAATTCCACACCCACGATGTTACTGGCCTTGTAGATCAGTTTGTTCAGTCTGTTGGTGTCTGTTACTCTCAGTCTGCTGCCCCAGCACACATCAGAATAGAAGATGGCACTGGCTACCACAGACTCATAAAATGTCCTGAGCATTGTCCAACAGATATTGAAGGGCTTAAGTCATCTCAGAAAATAAAAACTGCTCTGGCCCCTCTTGTAGATGGCTTCTGTGTGTCCAGTTTATTGTCAGTGAGGTAGTTGTAGTCCTCCACTTTCTCCACACAGGCCCCATGATTGGAAACAGGGGTTACTGGTGTTTTGGTCCTTCTCATGTACACAGCTAGTTCTTTAGTCTTTGTCACATTAAACTGCAGATGGTTTAGTTCGCACCATGTGACAAAGTTGCCCATTACAATCTTATATTCTTCCTTATAACCTTCGCAAGTCTCTGTGCAGTAGTTAAAGTCTGTGGTGTAGAGGATGAAGAGAAAAAGAGAGAGAACGATCTTCTGTGGGGCTCCAGTGTTGCAGACAACCTTGTCCGACACGCAGTGCTGCAGACACACATGTTGTGGTCTGCCAGTAAGGTAGATAATAATCCAGGCTATAAGGGAGGCATCCACTTGCATGGCTGTCAGCTTATCACCCAGTAGAGCCAGCCTAATGTTGTTGAATGCACTGAAGAAGTCAAACAGCATGACCCTCACAGTGCTCAGTGGCTTGTCTGGGTGAGCAGGTAGATAATGGCGTCCACAAATCAAATCTATTTATTTAAGCGGTGGTAAATTCCAACATTTCTAAACATTTTGTAGAAGTCCATTGATGTTAAATGGGCTACATAAAATGAATTTTCCCCATTGTGGGACTGTTAAATAAATATCTTAGGAAAATCTTAAAGCTCATTGTGGAGTTGCCTCTCAAGCACAGTTTGTACAAAGCAGATGAATTGTTATGATGCCTTTATAATTCCTTGCGAACCCTTACAGAGCAGTAAGGGAATCCTTGAGGGGACATTTTCCAACTGTTTAAGAAATGATGGACAATGTTACGAATTCAAATAACATGTTATGAGGTATTTATGACTTTCATGAGACGATGTGTCATACCTGCATTGCAACTGCTTCATGAACATTCGTGACACTTCATTTAGGGGAAAATTTGTTGAACCAGCCCAGTGTGCTTACAGAGGATTAGGTTGCATTCGTGACATTTACAAAGCAATTAAAACAGTCTGCGACTCATCTCTGTGCTTGTTCTCCTAGACCTCAGTGCAGCTTTCGATACAGTCGACCACAACATCTTACTACAGAGGCTAGAATACTCCCTTGGTATTAAAGGGAATGCGCTACTCTGGTTTGAATCCTATTTATCTGACAGATTCCAATTTGTGTATGTAAATGAGGAGTCTTCCTCACACACAAAAGTTAGTCATGGAGTCCCACAGGGTTCTGTGCTGGGACCAATACTCTTTACGTTATACATGCTTCCCTTAGGCAGTGTTACTAGAAAACACGGCGTACGTTTTCACTGCTATGCAGATGATACCCAGCTATATTTATCCATGAAG